>JABWIB010000703.1:20331-31441 GCA_016617825.1 Platyplectrum ornatum | reverse complement strand
GTCACTTAGTGAATACACATTTGTGGAAATCATCACCAAAATTGTCAGCCACTTACGATTTCTGTAATTCGTCAGTTAGTGAATTCCCCCCAAAATCTTGATGGGGAGGAGCCTGATTTGGCATGAATGAATCTGTCAGAGGCTTGGAAATCTCCTGGGACCTGGGCCGAGGCATTGATTTCAATGTAAATAAATAGTTGCCTTTCGGGAGGCAGGCGTGATTGGCATAAAATACACCATCTGCCCCTCCCCCGTACCGTCAGCTCTTAGTTTCTTCTGTGTAGGAGAAACCAAAAGTCAGAAACCTGCTCTAAACATCAACTCAATGACTACACAAAGAATACATGCTTTCTTTTAAAAACTCTAATGAGAAGTTTGACATTTTACTTCCTATCTTCCAAATTTCTTGTGAATACATTTAAATATCCTCTCAGTCATCTCACCCCAAACACTTCAGGATTTGAACACTTTCCCTAAGCAGTAACCTACTCGGTTCCTTTTCATATTTCCTCTGTCACTTCCACTTCCTGTCATTCCATACATACAGATTAAATCTCAGGCTTCTTTAACAAGTTCACTTGACCTCATCTCCTCACAAATCATGTGCTCCGTGCAGCTTTGATTAACGACTGTAGTCTATCCGCTGGTATCTTCCCATCATTATTTAAGCATGCCGTTAAAGCTCATAAAAAAGTTAGCATGATTTCTTACCATCCATGTCCCTCCAAGCTTCTCCAGGGACAGGTTTACACTTGCCTCGTATTTTCATCTTCACACTTGCCTAAAGGTAATCAATTATTTGATCACTGCTAAATCTCGAGGCCTCAGCACTCTGATTCTCCTTGACCTTTCTGCTGCATTTGACACTGTCATTTGGAACATTCCTTAAGTCTCCAGGGTGCTGTCCAATCCGGGCTCTTCCCCTACTTATCAAACAGTTCTTTCAGCATTTATTGCCTTGCATCCACCTACTCTTTGCTTATTCTATCAGTTGGAGTCCTATAAAGCTGAGTCCAAGCCCTCTGCTTTCCTCTCTACTCCATATCTTGGGTTTCAGAATGACCTCTGTCTGGATAACACTTAAATTTCTATGTCTGATCTCTCACCATTTGTCTCTCACCAGCCAACCCAAGTTATTTACTTGACGCCTCTGTTTCTGTTGAGTAAACCACAAATCTGCCCTTCAAGCTCATTGCTGTGGAACCACACTTGACTTAGAACTTTGCTTTCTTCGCCACATCCAGTTTCTTTAAACTCTTCAACATTCTTGTATTGCTGGGCATACACTGCAATTGTTTGCCAGTGATCCAACAAACAATGGTGATAATTAGATAATTGTGTAAATGGATCAGGGCAGACTTGTATGATAGAACCACACCATACTTGGTCGCTACAATGTAGTCTGAATGCATCGCTAGATTAAGGATCCTATCCAAATAAAACTACCCCAATGTCACAATAATATATTTTGACTAGTAGACCATTAAGAAAATTTCATTTATACCCTGTTTACACTGCGCCAAAAACCCAGATAATTGATGGGACATTCTTGGAATGACCCAGGTCATGGTGCAGTGTGAACGAGGTCTCGTCAAATACCTTTGTCTACGGACCTGGCAATTGAACCCAGGCCGACGTGGGTCTCCTTCAATGTTAACGAGCCGACCTAGGTTTGGATTAAAGTGTTAAAAAATAAAAATAAAGCAAGTTCCAATTGCAGTGTAAACTGGGTCATCAGATGTCAGATGGGTAATTGACCCGGCAAAAACACGGCTTCAAAAACCTGGGTTATTGCAGGGATGGCAATGTGATTGAGTTATGACAGAGGTTCATTAAATCAAAATTCATGCCAAATAAATAAATTAAACAGCACAAGCTGTGTGTACTCACTGCTTGCTTCCAGGGGTCCAGTCAATGAGCCCCCACATATTTTATCACACTATCTGAAAGCCTTGGTCATGCCTTCAGGCTGTGCTACTTCTGCTGGTTGGAGGATTGATGCATCCATTTTAAGGAATGTATTCCCTTGTATAGTAAGACTACCCCCAACCACATAAACCTCCAAGTCTTCCCAAAAAAACACATACGATATTACCCTTCAAACCACACTTTTATTCTTCCAAAGCTTTTCTATGTAATTAGCATCCTTCTACAAGAGTCACTCAAAACTTACATTGATCCTCTACCGAACCAGTTTTAGCTTCAATTATAGGAATGCAGTGTACATATGGGGTGACTGTCAAACTATTTATAGGATGCCTGACAACTGTAATTTGTTAGAAATATAACATTTTATATAAATGAGCTGTTTTATTTTATTTTTTATATATATATATATTAGCTATAGTATAACAGGGATACTATGCTTTATTAGCATTCACAATCATTATTAATTACTGGACTAATAACTAATAGCAACATAAATATAGCTATATAAAACCAATAGCAACACGACTGAAAAAAATTATGAAAATGAGGTGAAAAGGAAGCAGGGGGGAAGTTGTAGAATTGTTTTGCAATGGGGGCTTTAGGAATAAGTTTGGACCACTCTCCCTTTCTTACATTTAATCTTCCTCCTTTATTCATTATTTGTTCCCCCCCCACACCCTCTTCACCACTCATCTTTCCATACCTCTTTCTCCGCTACTGTTCCCACTTTATCCTTCTCCCCACTATTCTTTTATGCTTCTTTCTCATTGCTGTTCCCTATTTACGTCTCTCTTCCACTTTGCCCTCTCCTCATTGTTCCCTGCTTACCCTCTCTTCAGTTCTCACTGTTCTCTTCTTGCATATTCTCTTCTCTCATATGTGCCCTCTATATACCTTTTAGCACTTTATATCTCTCTCCACATGCAATTTCAATGGCCAACACCAATGAATCTGCCATGTCTATGCAGCGCTCAGTTTGGTACATTTGGTCTTAATTGTTCCTGATGGAAAGCAGCACGGTTGGGTGAGTGGGTAGCATTCTTGCCTCAAATGAGGTTGAATCCCGGACCTTATCTGTGTGCATTTTCTCCCCACGTCTCTGTGGGTTTCTTCCAGGTAGGCTAATTGGCAGCTCACAAAATTGTCCCTAGTCTATGTGTATGTGAAATTGCCCTTATGTATCAGTCCCCAAACTCCACTTTCCCAATCTCATGCATTAGATTACATAACATTGTGTAGTTTTATTAATGTCTGTTCCCCTTTCACTATTCTTTCAGCCTATTGATTGCTCAGACCCTGTATGTTTCACAACAGGAGATCTTGTTGGCATTCTGATAAATTGGCCCATACCATTAATTATATAAGCAGCTCACGTCTTCTGTCCAGTAGCAAAAATAGTAACTATCCTTGTTGATATTTGCATGGTGAACTCTACAGGGTCAGATAAAATATACCCTGCTGGGGCTTGTTCACTTTATTTCAACTGCTAATCACTCTCTATGAGCTCTGAACAGAGACTAGAATGAATTATAGTTTGCACAACAGAGTTTCCAACAATTGCAGAACTTTTCAGTAACCTGTTATGACAACAGTGTTCACATCTGCACCCAAAAGACCACTTGTAGGTCAGGGGAGCGATTGCGCTCTTTACCAAACTATTTAAATAGACTCCTGATAATTAACATGCATTAACGTGTGCTGACAGGTGTCCATACGACCACCGATCTGCACCGAGGCTAAAGGTAGGACTATGGCAGCATAAATGCTGCACAAGGTCTGGATTAGGTCCAGAGTGTCTGGATTAGGTCCAGAGTGACTACCAAGGATGTGTGTGCGGATAGGCCATGCATTTTCGAAATAGGTACAGCCGACAGCTAAAGATCTGCGTCATCTTTTGCAAAATTGTCTCTCACATTCATTATTATTAATGCCGGAAGCTCCGGCAACTGTCTGCAGCGCAGGGGAACGTTAGTGTTATGAAGGGTGGAGGGAAGGTTAGTTTTAGGGCATGTGGGGAATGGAAGGTTAGGATTACACAACGAGAAGGGGAGGTTTAAGGGCTATGCTGGGTTAAGGGATTAGGTAATAGAAAAAACGTACCTGTCAGAANTATGAGAGTCATCAAAGGGATCGATCTGATGGCAATGATCAATTGTCACGGTTCTGTCAAAAAAGGGCTGTTCAGGGCAGCAAATCACATCTGTTAATCTGGCTATATATAACATGATAATCGCAACAAATGGGAAAGTCTTCCTATTTATTTCCTATGTACACTGTACAATGTTATTTAACATTGGAACAAAATATAGATGGGAAGAGGGAATGTTAAATGAGTAAACAATAGATTAATTATCGCTGGTGTTGGATACACAGGATGAATTTCTATGGACTCCTGACTTAACACACCTGGGGGTATCTTTACTAAGCGGTGAGATTGCAGTGAGATTGCAAAGTGGGGATGTTGCCCATAGCAACCAATCAGATTCAAGCTCTCAGTTTCATTTTACAAACTGGAGAATGTGAACTTGAATATGATTGGTTGCTATGGGCAACATCCCCATGTTCCAATCTCACTGCAATCTCGCCGCTTAGTAAATATACCCCCTGGAGTTACACTATCACTACACAACAAAACATATGAAGACATGAATGTGTTATTATCATAATGACATCTTCAAGTGCTCTTACCTCAGTACATAACATCACTGAAAATATTATATGATCATATAAAATGCTCATACACCATGGAATGTGGAGAGCTAGCGTCCAGAATACTTTATACCTGTCTAAAGATCAGTAATTGTACAAGATAGTTACTGGAACAATCATCAAACATTTGGCAAATCCATTATGAACACTTACTACAGTGTATATAGACCCACAATAATTGTATGATCTGCTGTTAGTATATGGCCAGTTCATGCGGACTCTGTAGTGAACTTGGTTCTGCAAAGAAGAAGACAGAATGCTTCAGCAGGTATGTGAGGTTAATTAATTAATATATATATATATATATATATATATATATATATAGGAACAGTCTTCTCTTTTTGCAACATTATTTCTGTTTCTGATGACAATCAAGCTTCAATTCTAACCCCTTGCTTGATCTGTCTTTCTGGCCAGAACAGAGGCCGAAGTGGAAATGTAGAAGTGGTGCTATGGACATTTGGAAGAAAATAATAGAATGATATTTTTTATTTCTAAGTATATTTTGTAAATAGTTATTTACAAAACTTTATTAAAATAATAGTTTTTTGTAATAAAGACTTTTCCCACCAGGAAAACTTGCCCTATCACATTGGTTCCCAAACTGTGCGAATAAGCTCCCTGGAGTGTCTCATTGGGATTCTGCAGAATGTTTATTCCAGCGCAGTGGCAAGTTGTTAGTGATAGGAGCTACACAAGATGTGACGTCAATCTGAAGTAGTTATGTTATGTAGTTATTAAGCTATTTTAACTTAAAAACATAAAAATATGACTGCTTGGAAATGATGTTGTCTTAGGGGTGCTTTCCAAAAATATGGAGACCCTTAGGGGCCTCGAAATGCGAGAGTTTGGAAACCACTGGCCTATCAGCATGATTACAAGGAGTACAACATTATGGAACTTGTTCTTAAGATAATAGCTGTACCTTAAGTGTTATATTTTATGTCGTCTTTTGACTACACTCTAATACTCTCATAACTGCTGAAAATTATATATAATTTATTCTTCTCCTTAGAACGCAGGAGCCAGCATTTCCTCAATGATATATACTGTACAGCTTAAAGTGTTCCCTTAGGGATACTCTCTCCACTCTCTTTATCAGCGCTAACATTTCATTGTGAACTGAATATTATCTCTGTTAGATAATGCTACAGTGCAATGTCTCCAAATAATAACTTCCTCAATGCGTGACAGGCTTTCCAGTGATCTGTTCTTTTTATGTTTATCTTGCCGTCTTTTATTTTTCTTTCAGTTTGTTACTTTTTAAAAAAAAAAACTGAAGTGTAATAGACAAAGGCAAAAGTCTTTTACATGCAAATAAGCAACACATTCCTTTACTAGATAGGATGAATGATAGAACAGCGAGTGTGCACACTGACAGGGAGCTGGTCTTCTGGAAAGAAATGCAATACCCTTTCTCTACATTGTCTACTGTAACTAAGTTTTGTTACTGCTTAACTAAAATTATAACTTTACTAAGAGGCGATTAGTAAAAGCCCTCCCTCTGATGTGAATAAAATAACAATGTAATAAAACACTTATCCTTGTTCCTCAGCTACCACCTACCTGTCCAGGAATCAGGACTCAAACACTTAAGGTGCTTGATTTTGATTGTGCACTATAGAACAAAGATATCATTTCTATATTCTGTTTATTATAGGTCATAGACTTACGTACTATTGAACCTATGAAAGAGTTGGTAAAACCATGTTGAATTGCAGGGGAGATAAGATGAATGTCAGTGTGTGCATGCAGGGAGAATACTTTATTGTTGCATTTTGCACACAGATACTGACCAGCGTTACTGTGACACTGTTATTAGACTTGTGCTAGGAAACTCTCAACTTTCATACTGTTTGTAACTAATTAAATTTAATTCCCCTGCAATTCAACATGGTTTTGCCTACTCGTAACTTTATGGTTGTAAGTACGTAAGTCTGGATCCAGTCCAATGACTTTTGGAGCTAAATCAACATTAGGGAGATTGCCCAACATTTCAGGGAGTCAGGGAGATCATCCGCTCTTCGGGAAGTCTCTCTCTCTCTCTCTCTCTCTCTCTTTCTCTCCATAGATATATATATATATATATATATATATCTATATATATATATATATATATATATATATATATATATCATAAGATTGGAAAATATGACATTTCTTTCTTATTGTGTCTCTGTCATTTTGTAAAGCCATGCTGTACAATGCGTTAAATATTAAATAAAAGCATATTTATTAATGATCTACAAAATAATGCAACAAAGTAACAACATATAAACATAATCAGCTACACAAATAAATACATACAGACAGTTGTTTTTTACACCTTTCATGTATTCTGCACAGTTTCATTATAACGTTACAAAATATCCTCAGTTGTTTATAAGCGTAGATTGCTAGCTACAGACTGACAAGAGCTGCTGGAATTTATAGTTCCACAGTGACATAGATCTCTTTCCTTTGATCTTTTCAGTTATTCCCAAGTTATAACCTGCAATTTGCAGCTTTTGATCAATGTGTTACAAAAAGAAAGTCTGTTGTTGGATGTGGAATACCCTGGATGCTGATGATGTCTATAGTACAATCCTCATCCTTGCTCCAGGCTCTGTTCAGTCCTCCACTATAGAGCACTCAATGAGGTTTTACATGTCACCCTTTCCTTGGAAGTAAAGATCAAATGACTGCTCACTCAGAAACTGCCTCCTATTCTCTTTCAAGCGGAAATATCTTCTTAGTCGATGTGCAAGAGATGGTTTTCTGTTTCTCCCTGTCCCCATTGTGTTTTCCTGGTCTGCAGCTATAGATGATCTGAGGGACTGCAGCGAGGGAAAAGCCTCTTCCTGGGAATGACAAAGGCTCCAGGAGACCAGAGACATAGGGGAGGGAGGCTTGTGTGGACGGTCTCTTATATGTCCCATCATCGACAATGAATGGTTGAACATCATTTTACATCCTGTCCTTTGTAAGCTACTCTATATTGAGTTTAACACTTATCTACTTTGTAGCTTTTGGCCATTTGGCTTCACTGTGCCAGGCTGGGCATATGTATAATCTCTAACACTTGTGGAACTATCATTCCAAACAAAACCTTGTTGCTGGAAAGTCCAATATTGCTTATATCTGATAATAACGTCCTAAAACACACAACCACTTTGTAGAATTAGAAATCAAATCATGTCTTGGTGAAGTGGGTGTTACAGCTTACCAGTGTGATTGTAAACATGTGTGACTGTAAACATGTGTGACTGTAAACATTTTCTTGTACATCACATAATTAAAGTCTATTTTATCCATAGGCTAATGTGAACAGCATTATTGTGCAATTAATTGTCATCATTGGATTTTGAGGTTGTATTTGTAAAGCAATTCAACAATAAATGTGTTACTGTAAACACGTGTGACTGTAAACATGTGTGACTGTAAACATGTGTGACTGTAAACATTTCCTTGTACATCACATCATTCAAGTATTTTATTCATAGACTAATGTGAACTATGTTCTTGTGATTAATTGTCATCATGGGATTTTAAGGCTGGGTTTGTAAAACAATTCAACAATAAATATAATAGAGATAAAAACAACATAGAAGTTGTAGATAATTCTAAAGAGTTAATGAATTATTATTTGAGGATTATGGGGCAATTGCACATTTTTTTAAAAAAANTTTTAATAACTAACTAATAAATGTTGGTAGCCAAAGAGCACACCATAAATTCAATGATGTCAAGATGTGTTTTAGTCTATGAAAAGTTGTTATTTTGTCATTATTGTCGTAAAAAGGTTACACAAAATTACAAAAAGTTTACATTTCAAAAATATTTTATTTAAAATAAAAATGCAGACATCTAAAACATAAATCATATGTACCATATAAAAGGGAGAGGCATGTGTACAAATGTACAAGGTAGAAACATAATAGACAACATGTTTAAGTTTAGTAGCTCTTATTTTTCATAAATATGTACAACCGAGAGTTGTATTGTATTTACAACACAGTAATTTACTGCAAACACTGAATAAAGTGCAGTTCCGTAAAATGAAACTAAGTCTTTTGATCCAGGATGAAAGGTGACAGCCAGAGTTCTCCTTGTAAGCTGTGACAACTCCATCCAGAGAGAGAGAGAGGATCAGCTGTCAAGCAAAGTCCACGCTTAACATAATAGGAAGAGTATGGGCGTATTTCAGTGCCTCTGACAAGTGTGAAGTCTGGAGGTTTTAGGAACAGTCGTGAATTCTCCTTTCTGTAATTTGCAAGACAGTCCCGCTCCACAGTGACAGCGCTGGAATATCTCCAGCCCATGGGTTCCTTTTCTCCTGTGTTTGGTGCACACTTGACCTTCCTCAAGGACAGGTTTGCAGATCTTTGACCAGAAGTGGCGAGCGCAGCATAGTCCTGGTCCACAGTCTGATGACCTGAGGCAGACATCACCATCACGACCTGGACGGAGAGGGAGACAACATAAGTGTCAAGCAATATGAACCCGAATCTAAGAGAAGGATGTGTACAAAGTGCACCTGATGCCTTAACAATGCCACTTCATGAAACATATATGATTTCTGACAACCTACAATTATAAAGGCATTATACATAACATAACCAATAAATATTTACCTTTAAAGGGCTGCACTCCAGAGGGAGATGTAGTGAACTTGGTATTTGTATCCACGGTGGCCTGATCAGTGTTGTAGGTGGTCATTATGGAGTCTTCCAGGTACCCTTGATATGGGAAGCGATCTTGCTCCACTGGCACACAGATTCCTGTAATGGGACAAGCACATTGAAGTGTGAGTCATTAGCAGGAGGGGACAAAGCAATCAATAAGGACACAGTTGCACCTTAGCCGTCAGAAAGCAATCACCTGCTTTACCTCAGACAATGCATGACATTGTGTGCAGGTAATGGGGTACTAAAGAGTGCAATCACAACAGGGGTCCTCATGGTCACCAGGACAAGCAAAGCTAACTTTAAATTGTGTGCTGAGTAGAACCATTAGCAATTGTCATGTTAAATGCACCTTTGGTACTTATGTTAAAATAAAGGGACACCCCCCCCCCCTTCACCCTTTTCCAGCTTTCTTGTGAGCTTTACTATTAGAGAATTTGTACAAATCCTCAAAGACACAATGATATGTTATTGTCAGGCAAAATAGACACTTAGTTTTACAACATGGGGCTTGTCTACATTTCAAACGACTACTTTCAACCTAAAGAAGTGATCTGTGATTCCTCCACAGCACAGACAGTTTTACTTTGGGCAATCTCTTGTGTTATGTATGGAGCAGGTGGCTCAGAGGAAAGTGTCATTGTTACTGCAAACAGAATGGGATGTTCTGGTCTGCTCTGCAAGGTACATGAGCAGGTCCTGGCTCTGCTAAGGGCTAATGACAGCTTGAGTTGCATGCATGCTTAATAACTTCCCCATGACTTACCATTGCTACAGTAGTTGCCAATACAGCACATGGCATCCCGGAGGCATCGCTTTCTGCGCTTCCTGCATGCCAGGCACACCATGTTGTTTCCATTTCTAGAACTATGGCAGAATTCGTCCAGGGCACAATCATCATCCTCTGCACAGTTATACATCTAAAGGGAGGAAGGCAATGTCAGTGATATAGCAATATATATATAATAATACATACATCTGCAACATGTCATTATTACCTAGATTATGTCATATCAGTAACATTACCCTGTAGTAACAGACCTGGCTTTGGAAAGTAATCTATAGTTGATGCTTTAATATGGATTTAAATAATTTATTTGGAACCAGACATATATAAGTGTATATATAGATATATATATATATATATATATAATAGAAATCTGAATATATACAGTGAGGCAGCCACAATGTGCTGGATATGCTTTAAGTTTAGTTTTGTATCATTATATGCACATATTACATAACAGGAACATAATTGCAATGAGTGGCTGCTACTTACCGGGTAGGCATCTAAAGGCTGGTATTTGTTGGCAATCTCATAGAAAGAGTCCGGGCTGACACTGACTGGGTAGTAGCCCACAGGTTGCCCAGCTGGTGCAGCAGGCACGTTCTTAATGGAGTTAGAATTAGAGTTGGTCATCATGACATAGGCAGCTGCTCCTGTCATCAGAGTGTAAGCCCAGAGGGCGAGCAGTGGCAGCAGCATCCTCAGCGCGGAGCACATTGAATAGGATGGAGACAGTGGGAAGCCACGGGCGATAAGTCCTGCGAGTGATGAGCTATTGGTGCAGATGCCGGGACCCGGAGCCCTATTTATACCGCTCGCCTTGTTTGCATACACGCCCCTAACACAGCACAACAAAGGCAAAGGATGGGATTTCAAAGCTGCGGGGTTTATGACGCTGCAGCTATGTCTAAATCACAGAGGAGGCTGGCAGCCAGGGATTTCACAATCATTGCAATTAGCAATTCATTTTCCTGAACATCATCACACAGGTCATCAGCCTGCAGAGGAAGAGCCTGGCATC
>JABWIB010000703.1:0-19601 GCA_016617825.1 Platyplectrum ornatum | reverse complement strand
CTGCAGAGGAAGAGCCTGGCATCATTCATTTATTATAAATATAAATATATAAATAAATATATATATACATATATATATATATATATATATATATATATATATATATCACAGGTCATCAGCCTGCAGAGGAAGAGCCTGGCATCATTTATTTATTACATATATATTATATTATTATATTAATAATATAAAAATATATATAATTTTTTTTTAAATATATATTTTTTTTGCAGTTGCATAAAATAATATAGATGATTTTGAATGAACACAAACACACATACACACACACACACACACACACATATATATATATATATATATATATATATATTTACTTATTTATTTAAAGTAACATAGAATAGTAGAATAGTGTAGATGATGGTTTTCAATGCAAACACTATTTACTTGTTCATTGATTTCCCAGATATACACTCTTCTTTACTAACTCTCTATAGTTTAAGTCTTATAGTATACATGTGACTGACCTGAAAACGACACTTGATTATCTGTTTCTGACCATGCATTAATATACAAGTACCAGAGAGAATACTTATTCATTCAGAATAATAAGATATATAGATTAATAATATTTGCCTATACTTCATCCTTATGAGACTCGTGCAATGAGAATGACTTGCTTCAACTTACAAAAGTGCCAAAGCCACAATGACTGAAGCTTACATTGCAATGTAATGTATCACTGCTCATCCAGCATGAGAAGACATCAGACTACCAGGAATTTACCTGCCAGGGATCCTTTACTACACTTATATGTAAGGATCTATCGCTCACTAGTGGTGTGTTGTGTGTAATGAATGTTTTCTGGGCTGTCTGTCGTCTGAAGTTTAATCCTGGTACACGTATTTATGGACTTTTCTAACACAAACAATGAAATACAGTTATCACTATATTTAAGGATGCAGAGAATAGTGACTTATTGCAGAATAACTACAGGTTCCTGCATGTATCACATACAAACCAAAAGCAGAGAATGTTTTTTTTTATATAATATATATCTTATATTTTTAAAATATCATTTATTTAAAAAAATATAATATCATATATAATATATTTAAAATACATTCTCTGCTTTTTGTTATAAATAATTGTTTTATTCCCATTCCTTGTCTCGCAATCAAGATACCACTGAAAGTTTATAACTTTATTATAAGTTGGAATCACGTGACTTGTGAAGTGCTAGTGTAGTGGGGTGTCTTGTGTAGTGCTAGTGTAGTGTCTAGTGTAGTGTAGTGTATAGTGTAGTGTCTTGTGCATTGTGGTAGTGTCAAGGTGTCTCTAGGACTGTAATTGTTCCTCTGGAATGAAGAGGAGATGGTGAAGACATATGTCTCCATTTAATGTGAATAACACACAAATAAACACAGGGCTGCGTCCATGCATCAGATGCTGGGGATTTCTGAGGATGCCTCATAAGATTATTACTGTGGAACAAGACAGCGTTTATCTGAACACTTCAAAAAGCTGTCCCGATGAATTTTTGGCATTCTCGGTCTATAACCTCAAATTTGAGTCATTAGCCAGGCACCAAGTTTCACGATGTCAGTGCAAGATAAGTGCAGCAGCCAATATCATTAGACAATAGAGCAAAGTGTTACCTCCTTCCCAAAGTGCAGGATGCTACACATCAAACGCCATGGCAGTCATTCCAGAGTGGCCATTCTTTAATGTTACTGAAGATGTCATAGAAAACTACAAGCTCTATGTGGAATGAAGACATTAGAGACAGGACTGCTAATGTAAAACACATTAAGAGCCATAATGAGACCTGTCTGCATCACCTAGCATGTTATGTATAGTGGACTTCTGAAATATTGTTTCAAAAGACTTATAGAGAAAAAAAAACATAATGATAATAATGATGATGATAATAATAATAATGATAACAATATAAAATTATAAATAAAAAATATTTGTCTTACTAAATTCAGAATACACATAGATGCTAACACTCTCTATATTCCCTGAGCCATTATTTCACGTGTGTATGCCATGTTGGTCAGATATCCTGGCTTTTAAAATTGAGTACTATTGCAAAAATAAACGATGTCTTGTTATTTAATGAATCATGTAATTATTTAATTATTCGTTTATTTATTTAATTTTCTAAACATGTCCTCTCTACACAATCAACCCAATCTTTTCCTGCAGGTTTTTTTTTATTCCATTAATAATAATAATAATAATAATAATAATAATAATAAAAATAATAATAATTCCATTATTTTGACCACATTACTGTTCTTTCACCTCTACTCATATTTTAACATCCCTAGTAATTGAATCAATAAATAAGAGTATGGATGCATAGTTTAATGTCATCTAGTGGGACTTTGGTTATACACATAAGAGCTTGGCATGACTGGCCTCTGTTGGTGTAGGTGGAAATCTTTGCACTGCATTCAGCAACATGTCAATATTCAAACTGATACAATAACATGGATATATTGGGCTGTAGATTGGATAGCTATATGACTACACTGGTATGTATCATTGATATGGTTTTCCTTTAACTGAAAGTTCACTATTTATTTGTTTTTTCTATTTTCCTAATTAGCTGACACTTCTAATGAGTGAAACTAACACTCCACTTTGTTTAAACTAACAGAGAATGAGCACAGAATAGAGAGGTCTTTAGCTGACACTCCTAATAAGCCAGTGCCCCATGCACTCCATTGAGCAGCACTGTGAAGCCATTCTTCTCCTTTACTGGCCAGCCTTTGTTTTCACAGCACAACCCAGCGTACAGCAGTTTAAAATGAGGCTTGTTTAAGAATTCTCTTTGATGAGGAGAGATCAAACAGGCTGTGAACCCCAGGTCCTAATCAGACTTTGGCAAAGATGGCATTTTCACAAATACTTAGTTTGCTTGGGATTTTCTGCAGGTTTTTTTGTTCAGACATTGTGCTCAGCAAATTCATCTGGTTAAATGTCAGGTAATCCACACTGAGACTCCTGACAGCCCTAAATCCATTCACACTACATAGGCTGATGCTTCCTTGAGATGTCATTTCATGAGCAAATAAACAGGCTTCCAGCATACAGTAACTAGAATTAGGCAGGGGCAGTCATGAGGGTGGGTGAGGGGCCAATGGACCTCTGGATTGTTTGACATGCAAGAAAATACATGTTATGCCAATGATTCCTCTTTTTTTGTGTTTTTTCACAAAACTGCAATTTCAGTATTTTACTCCCTCTGGTGTACATTCATTATATTACACACAGCCTGTTCTGCTAGAATAGAGCAATAGGGTTTATCATCTGCAAATAAAAGTGCAACACCAGGGGCGTCACTACATTTTAAAGAGTTGGGGGGGGGGGGCATAAAAATATTTTTACTTGATGCGGAAGAACAGAAGGCGCTCTTATAAAATAATAACAGGACACATACCTTACAGAATTATGCATGCGCTCAGGGCTGGTGTAAGCATAAGACAGAAGAAAATGATGCCCTATACTCATATACTGTTAAAATTGAAAATATTTTCAATTGCAACTCTCAAATGCATATGCTACACCATACTGACTATGGTGATATCTACATTTTAAGGGGTTTTTATTTAAGTAATAAAAACATAAAAAAAATAAAAAATATAGAATAAAAATAGTTTGGTGCTTAAATGCTCCATTTAATTAAGAGCTAACACACACACACACACACACACACACACACACACGCATATATATCTTTTTAATTTATTTATGTAGTCATACACTGAAGGTGTGAATCCACTTGTAAAAGTAAAATGTAATCCTAAAATGTAATCCTTACTACCTGTTGGAACTGATAAGGATATCAGAAGAAGACGTGTCTTTGTAACAGAACAGTTTGGTTAGTAATAGCCTTGCAGCACATATAACATATCACAAGTAAACTTTGGGGCTGATCCAGAGTAGCTCTTACACATTTTTATTACATAAGACAGAACAGGTGCGAAACCATGCTGCGATATGATGCGTACAATCTGATGTTCAGTATTTAGCATCCAGGAAACTACTATTTCTTTTCCACACAGAATTTTCATACTACATAGCTTTCTGAGTAATCTCTATATGTAAGGGAATCTAGGAAACTTCCCTTCTAAACTCTGATTCTGCTTTCATTGTTTTCATTTGTTTTCCCTCAGATCAGCATGGTTTTGCTCCCGTCAGCTTTTACAGTGGGATTTTTATGACTCCAACAGCACCGACAAGTACCAATTCTTCCCCTAACCCTGTCCTTCCACTATCCTAACCGTCCATTCCCTGTGTCTAACCTCATTCCCCCCCCCGCTACCTACCCCCAAACCTCCATTCTCCACAGTCTAACCACCAACCCTCCCTTCCTTGTACCCTAATCTTCCCCACCACACTGCCTAACCTTCCCCTCCCAGTTAGCTAACCCTTACCTTTCTCTAACCCCTTCTTCCCCACTCCGCTGTCTAACCCTTTCCAAATAGGCATGTAATGTAATGACTCCTCCTTACCATTATAAACATATTATTATGCTTATATATTATACATATATATTATTTATTATATATTATGCTTTAGTATTTTGCTATGAGATAAGAATTTTATGATCTCACAATTATGTGTTATTTGGGATCTGTATTCCTCATATGGATCTTGTGCTGGACACATAGACACCATAGTGGAAGGAGACATTCATGCAGTGGAATACAGGTGGTTAACACTCATATTCTAACAATATATGTTGCAGCACTCATGACTACATGTACGTTCTTATGTGCTGCATTATTCCCTATATGCCTGCAGCACATAAGTAATTACATCTGCGGTCTATTGTACAGGTAACTTGAAACATTTTAATTATCTTTTATTTATAAGGCACCATGCAGCTTCTGCCATATCAAAGCCGGAGTATTGTAAGCAAGGTAATGGATTCTCATGACATTTGTATAGTCTGAGTGTGTGTTCTTTTCACACCTTATAATTCTGTGGTTAGCACAGAGCTGTGAGTGTTAAGATATGTGTGATGTGTCTACTGGTACAACTTGCTGTGTATATCCCATTATACCCGGGTGTCTGTGAGGGACATACGTTTAGTTATTGGAGTAGGAATTGGTGCATGAAATTGCATTTAAGTTTATTTCATCGACATCCGTAACGTAATATCAATGAAAGTGATATATTTCTTTTAAAATGAAAGAAAATATAAGAATGTTATACTGAAGTCACTGAACTGCTCACAGAGGATTATTTTACGCAGTATATTATATTGCATAATTATATATTATATATTTAATATTATATATTTAACATTTTTACACTCTACTCTACACTCTCTTTTTAGTCTTAAACTTTAACTTTAAGATTTATATTTTCATTTACAGTAAATTTTTTTCTTAATGCGGAAAAATGACTGAGCGCAATCAAACTCTGATTGATTTAAAACTATGAATGACATTAGACATGAAAACATGTAAAAAGAAATGATTTACTTTCGTTTTCTCCACTCAAAGAAAAGAAAACATTAACTTCATATATCTAATTAAATATCAGTTTCCTGCTTTGACATTGAAAGCCATGTCTGGTTTTTACATTAGCATATTTTCTTTAGACCAAAAAGCCGTCAAGAGACTTTCCATTAGAATGGGAGGGAGTGCTGGCTTCCTAAGTGAGTGATGTTGTCATTGAAAACTCATCAGCTGTATAAAATAACACTATACAGGGCCGCGGCCACTGAGCTGATGCGAAAGGGTGTCAAGTGGTTTATGGCGTGTATTAATGGATCATAATGTATCCACCCTGGGAATGGAGCACGCCCATGATCTGGATAGATAGTTAGCTCCGTGGTCAATGCGCACACAGGACAAGGTGACACAGCCATTAGGAGGACCACAGGTCTTGACCTTTCCACACCAAGAACACATCTAATTACGTTTTTATGCAAGCAGACCCTGGAAAGCCTTTGATTTGAGGAGCCTGTGTCAGGGCTACACCTGGGTCAGATTAGGTGATCATTATCATTAATTTTTTAATGGATCTTTGAGAAACTGTATTTGCCCAAGGATGGAACAACAAATCACTCCCTTTGTGTTGTTTGTGTTAATGTGATGTTAACTGAAGTTCTTAGTAATTTCTTTGTCAGTAGTTCCCGGTTTTCTTATCACCCCGCTCTAAGCTTATCCGCCTATTGATTCTAAGCATCTGTTAATGGGATGTCAGCTTTGATACTGCTCATCCATTCGTTACTACTCTTCTTTTGAAACAAGACCCGGTTCTCTGTAATTTCGTATGTGAAGCAGGGCCTCAATCAACCTCATCAATTTGTTATCTTTGCAATGCAAGTGTTTTGTGAGAAGGAGAAGAAGAGTAACATTTTGATGAAATTAAGAAGATTAGATTGTGTTTGAAACATGAATTTCCATTGAATGCCTTCGAAACGAGATAACTAGATTTAAAGTTCAATGCTTAACACCTGGGTCATGCATGGAGAGTATAGTTGTGATTTTCAGATTACATTAAATTGAAAATGTCCTAAATTCTTGGATAATGTCATCTGCTTGTAGTCAATTCAAAATAAAATGAGTGTTTAATGACTGGTTTTAATCCTGTCCCTTAATCAGGTTATGTTGTATTAGGTAAGGATCTGGTCCATGGGCTTCCGCCTTAGTAGACTTGCTATCATTAGTGTATAAGGAAAGCATGGATGTGCTATCCACATGAGACATGCTTGGAGCATCTATACCACAGTTATATATTATCACTTCATCCTAACGGGATATCACATGACACAGAAACTACTACCTGACCCGACTACCTACTGCTCAGGTCAAGCGGCATAGTATCAATGATCAAGGTTGAAGTTTCTAAGTGGTTGTATAGGATTTGAGTAGCAGGACATGAGAATTTATGTCATTTGATTGTTTTACTATTATGCCAATATGAGAAGTAGTCATATAGGTCCGAATTCAGATCTTTAGGCACTTATGACTTACTCAATATTGGGCAAAACCATGGTGAATTGCAGGTAAAGTTATGAATGTCAGTGTTTGCATGCAGGGAGAATATTTTATTGTTGCATGTTGCACACAGATACTGACCAGCATTACTGTTACACTGTTATTAGACTTGTGCTGGAAACATCATCTCTCACCTGTAATACTGATTGCAACTGATGAAATTTACCTCCCCTGCAATTCAACATGGTTTTGCCCACTCTTGAGTAAGTCATTAGTGCACAAGTCATAACACCCACCAGTATTACCCACCAGGGCTATATTTAATAACTGCGGAATAGAAAAAAATTGCTTTGTTTATTCAGGAGAATTGAGAAAAGTGAGTATTATTGGTTGCTATGGGCAACATCTGCAGTTTTCCTTTTGCACAGTTTAGTAAATATAGCCTTTTATGTTTCAGGATCAATTGATGATTTTTAGCTGATAAAAGAAAATGCATGATGAGTTTAGTGCCGACTTTAGTGTAGATTTATAATGAACATTGCAGTAGATTCTGCAATGACANGGGGTGTAAAGACCCATACGTCTATGGCACTTATTAATAGGTAGGGTGTCATCTGTTTGTTTTGTTTTACCTATTGGCCCCATAGGAGCTTGTTGTGCAGTTGTATGGCTGTATAACCCTTGATGTCTGTAATAAGTTAAGCCACTAAGTCAAGAAGAAAAGCGCCACTACTCTATATGTTATAAGCAGGCATTTCAATGTAAGATAAACAAGTGTTACACACTATTGTATTCCAATGGGTGTATTTAGTGTGACTTCCACCAGGAGCTTTTGAAGGTTAGGTGTAAGCCTGGAACAGCATCATTTACATCTGTCATCCTGTGGTGCATGTTGTTTGTAATGAGTCTCATAATAGGGATGTACTCTGCATATGTGTAGATCATAATTTCCTTTGTTTGCTACCTATATGCATAAGTGTGAGGGGCATGACGTTATTTGCATAACTGGCTCATTCTACACTGTGCAAAATTGTAATTTGTACCATTGTGTCAGTCCATGAACCTGTAAAGACCTGATGAATGCATGCATGTCGAGACAAGTCTGATATGGTGGATTACTTTGGGGTATTCTATGGAGGTAGGTCAGTGTGGTATAAGACACAGTTTGCAGCAGATCAGTGCATACCATGACCTGACTAAATAGGCCTTTCCATGTACAATGTCCAATTATTTACCATGAAGGCAGACTGGAGAACACATTATATTATAGAGTATCCCTTTCCCTTTATTACTGTCTTGTTGATCCATCTACTGCCCCCACTCTAGTTAAGATGTTGCCATGGCACTGGATTTATGCCAATATGCTTTTGTGCCATGCTGTCAGTAACACTAAAAAGTTGCAGTTCCAACAGTAACAGCTAGGTGGAGTCTCAATGCAGAAGATAGCCATTGTCAGCGGCAATGTATTTGACTTGAAATTTCCTGAAATCTACATGTGGTGGAGTCACCATGCCAACCGTGGAATAAAGTGTCACCTCTGTACATTTATAGCTGGGGCCAAGAGCTGAGGTCCATTAGGGTAAAAAACACAGAGCTATACCAAAGCTATACCAAGCTATACCAAAGGTCAAAGACCTATATTCTGAGCATTTATAATGTGTTAGACCAGTGGTCGAAGTGGAAATTTAGATGTGGCGGTATGGACATTTAGAATTGGGGGTATGGAAACACTGAATATAATAGAAGTCAATGGAGATTTGTAGTATATCAATTACATCAGTGGGAGAAGTGCCGGTATGGCATACCCCCGTATACACCCCCACTTGGAGCCCAGTGTTAGACAGTACTGTATTGACTACTATGGGATATATTTACTAAGCAGTGTGATTGCAGTGAGATTGAAAAGTTGTTGCCCATAATAACCAATCAGATTTGATTTCACATTCTCCAGTATGTAAAATGAAACTGAGAGCTTGAATCTGATTGGTTGCTATGGGCAACTTCCCCACTTTCCAATCTCACTGCAATCTCACAGCTTAGTAAATATACTGCTAAGTCTGTAAGAAGAACTACTGCACAATTAGAGCATGTAGTAGGGTTATTGACTAATATATGTAAACCAGTGGTGCCACCAATTTATATTCACACCATCGACATCTGGACATTAAACAACATGAGAAATAGTCAAAAGTAATTGCTTTATTTCAACTCTATAAAGTATACAACAGGCACTCA
Organism: Platyplectrum ornatum; assembly: GCA_016617825.1. NCBI lineage: Eukaryota > Metazoa > Chordata > Amphibia > Anura > Limnodynastidae > Platyplectrum > Platyplectrum ornatum. Next base: position 10,443 of record JABWIB010000703.1, on the reverse strand, counting down.
GCAATACGGCTGCAGGTAAAATACAGAGCAAACCAAGAGCAATTCATTATATGAAGAATTTTATTCATCTACATCAAAAGAGTGCAAGCGGTCAATGACCATTTGAGGACAGACGTGTTCAGACAAACAAAAGTCAAGTCACTTTTTTATTTGATTTTCTTTGAAGAATAATATGTCCAAGAAGACCTAAGGAAAATATACCAATAAATATACAAAATAACTAACCATTTAAAAATAGCAGAAAGAGGAATAAATAGGCAACTTCCAATGCAACGCTTCCGACTGAAAGGCCTCGAAGCCTTTATATACAATCAGTCTGAGAGTCACGACTGTGTATTACAAAAATAAGGATCAATAGGAACACACATATTTCTGCTCTCTATTTGTATTGACAGCTTGTGTCAAACATGGATTGCATATACAAGAACTCATAGATATCAATGGTGCTGCTTTGCTAAGGGCCGAGGAAGTCTACTTGTTACGCTGTAGTCAAATGTACAGGGATTCCATTTTCACATAAGAATAGGTAATAATTTGAAGGGTGAATATAGAACTATTAATGCAAAGTCTGGTGCCTAAATTGGCACAAAACCTGTTGAGTGACAAAGACATAATATGCTTCTTGCTCTGGATATAGACTTCTGCTGGCACTGGGTTTGAGGCTCAGACAGTGGAATAGTTTGAATAGGGTAGCCTGGAAGGGATAGTCTGGATAGGATAGCCTGGATAGGATAGCCTGGATGGGATAGTCTGGAAAGGATAGTCTGGATAGGATGGCCTGGATAGGATAGTCTGGATAGGATAGCCTGGATAGGAAGGCCTGGATAGGATAGTCTGGATAGGATAGCCTGGATAGGATGGCCTGGATAGGATAGTCTGGAAAGGATAGTCTGGATAGGATGGCCTGGATAGGATAGTCTGGATAGGATGGCCTGGATAGGATAGTTTGGATAGGATAGCCTGGATAGGATAGCCTGGATAGGATAGTCTGGATAGAATAGCCTGGATAGGATGGCCTGGATAGGATGGCCTGGATAGGATAGTCTGGATAGGATGGCCTGGATAGGATAGTTTGGATAGGATAGCCTGGATAGGATAGCCTGGATAGGATAGTCTGGATAGAATAGCCTGGATAGGATGGCCTGGATAGGATGGCCTGGATAGGATAGTCTGGATAGGATGGCCTGGATAGGATAGTCTGGATAGGATAGCCTGGATAGGAAGGCCTGGATAGGATAGTCTGGATAGGATAGCCTGGATAGGATGGCCTGGATAGGATAGTCTGGATAGGATAGCCTGGATAGGATAGCCTGGATGGGATAGTCTGGAAAGGATAGTCTGGATAGGATGGCCTGGATAGGATAGTCTGGATAGGATGGCCTGGATAGGATAGTTTGGATAGGATAGCCTGGATAGGATAGCCTGGATAGGATAGTGTGTCTATACTGTACTATATACATCCCTCACACCCACCCCACCATGTATGGCCAGATCAAGAGCCATATGGGCCTGGGGCTTAACATTTTGAAAGGCCCATTGGAGTAACTAGTGATGCATGGTGTGACCACGGACGTTTGTGGTGGTAAAGTGGTCATTTATAACACATTGTTTTCTGCAGTCTGGATTTGGAAATGTGTCTGCAGAATGCAAAGTACACACTGGGGTTAATAAGTAGGGAGGGGAAGGGTCAAAAACGGTGCAGAGAAGTTAAGGTTGAGCCATTGGTTCACTGAACATTAAATTTGCGTAACTATGGATCAGGCTCACCGTGCCCGTCTTCATCACACTGATATCATTAGCTGAAGCCCTATAGGCCTTTTAGAAAATGGAGGCCTGTAGTTCAATCAGCCCCGTCAGAGACACGGACAGAAAACAACAAAATGTATGTTATCCAAGGTCTTCAGGATACTTATCCATAACAGGAAAAAAGAAACATTGTGAAAGTCTTATTATTAAACTAATGCTTAAAGGTAAGATGAATCACTATTATAACTGAATGTATTTGTCATCAATCAAAAAGGCTTCAGAGGAGATCCCCATTTCATTTTACTATTTAAATTCCTTATCATATACTTGTGTATATGTGTCATTTATATGTACTGAACCTTAGGCCTACTCTCTGACTGTGAGTCCTACTTATGTATTTGTTCATGCTCTCTTTATTTGACCCAGTAGCTCTACTCCATCTGACAAGCATTAGGTATTTGGTTGGGATAGTCTGGAATAGTTTAGGAGTATTGGGTATTTGATGACCATACATTCAGTGATTCAAATTGCCCAGATTTGGTAGACGGCCATAAATCATTGCACCACCGGGGCCCGCAATCCTGGCCAGACTGTAACTGGGAGCAAGATTCAGAACTGGCAAGCACTGGGTTGGGTCCATACATTGTACGTCTTAAGAGTCACACACGCATCGCTTTAAGCCCAGGACACTGCCCCATGTAAAATGAATCTAAGGAGGATTGTGCATAAGGGAATAGTCATCCCAATACTGTATGAATTAAATGCTTCCTCCCTTCCACCATGTGTGCACTGATGGCGGGCGGTTACCATAAAGGACTCCCTCATGGAATCCAGGATTGAGCGTGGTATGTTCTGACACATGTGCAGTACGCTCAGATGGAGTACTTACACACTCCACCTGCATAAAGGCCTTCCTATGGGCGCCTGCATACAGTCCAGTATTGTGATGGCAGTTGTCTATGTGCTCATCTGCAGCCCATGTTCCTTCAGATCTACCAGCTATGTTGTTTTAGCGCGTTAATCCATAATTACGGACTCGGCCTTTCACGGGAAGAATTGATCAGAGCAGATAGCTATTGTAATGTCATAGTTTCTACGTGCACCTTAGCAAAACAGTAATACCTGTGTACAGACTGATAGTATGCCATATATTCAGAAGACCCGCGCATACATTTATACATTTCACAGAAATGATGCTGCTTCTCGTTAATAGATACACAGCTCCGGTACATTGAACAGAAATTAGTAACGTCATCATTTCTGTATTTTATCAATATATAATAAAGGCGTAGAAATCGTCAGCAGAAAGGACTGTAAAACATAGCAAGCTAAGAAAGGACAACATTTTGAGGTGTGTTTGTCTTAGCCATGCAGCATAACACCGAACGGTTATTAGAAGATGCCATGAATTTAAGGCACTTGTAACAATGCCAAAATCGTCAGGTCTCGTGGATCAGGACTATGGATCGAATGAGAGGACAGCGTACAGCTCATCACTAATACTGACAACAACTGATGTCCACCTGTACCTAGCAAAACACTGCACGTTACAAATCAGAGAATGGAGAGAGAAGTGCATGGGTTACTACTTAAAAATGCATATCTTATAAAATATTAACACAAAAATATCTATATTCACACAAATACTGTATTAGCCAGTGGTCCTACTATAAAGTCCAAGATACATAGACACTCCAATCCAGACATGCTTGGGACACATACCTCACAGCAGAGAATGATACTGTACCTTTTAGGAATAACCAAATTCAGAAAATGACATGTCAAATATTACTATGATATAAAGTCAGTCTAGTAACATAGCTTACAGTATGTCACCAATGAATTGTCTATGTATAATATATCATACCCATCGATTACCCATAAGCTCCAATTCCCTCCTTTATACAATTGTTTCATGTGCTCATATACAATTTGATTTTGATATTTTCCAAGCTTTGGTCACAATGAAACATGCCAGCCATGAGTCGGATGAATGATGAGTGTAGATGATGCAAATGATATTATCATTATTTTCTAACTAGCGCTTGATATGTCTCTCAAGCTAATGACAGTATTAACAGTGAAGCGTTTCTTTACCCTTTTTTGCCACAAGAGGGAGAGAGCCACAAAGCAATTCCAACGTGGCAGGAAAGGAGCTGCATGAAAATGTTTGTCCTGAAACGTATTTACGTTTTTATCACTATAACTCNGCTTTGTACATATTAAAAAGTCTACAGTAAAATGGTGCTCCAGTCTTTGGATACGTTACAGTGGGAGGATTTCAAGGGAAGGGTGCTCNACTCGAGACAAGGAGGTGCAGGGCCGTCGCCACCCCGAACCAGCTTATATTTGCTGTCAGTTATGCTGTCCTTCCTCAGCAAACACCATTTGCCCCATTGATAAAAAAGTAGCTATCCCCTTCAAAAGAGGTAGTTACATATATACAGTTTATGCCATTGTGTTTCTTTAGTTTATATTAGACATATATCATGCTTCATGACCATTTTTGTAACCTCACATAATTTACAAATGAACCTTTTATCTCTGCCTTGAGCATGTTCTCTTTCTTCCTATTTGTATATATTCCTAATAGTATCTATGGTAGTAAGACTGCTAATAGTAACCTTGGCTTATTGCTACATTTGGATGTTAAATACAGCTGTGTAACATGCAAATTCTGTTTAGGAGTGGGGACAAATATCGCACAGGGAACCCATCTATGTTATCCTATAGGGAGAGTCTCAGCAGTAGAGAGGCTGGATGCAAGGTGTTAGTCTTGCACTGAATGCATGGTGATAGTGTAGTACCTGTGGCTCTGCATATGTACAGACGTGACACTTCCTAACATTTCTAAAATACGGCACTTGCAGATTTCAGGAAATGTCACAAAAGTCCAATGCGTAACAGCACACAGGTTGTCCTGCCAGTGACAATGGTTATTCTTTGCACTGATGCCACCTAGCTGTTACTGTTGGAACTGCAGCTTTTCAGAGTTACTGACAGCATGGCGGGAAAGCATATTAGCATGCTTTCTGGATAAATCCATGTATCCAGTATATTAGAAATATTATAAAGTGTCACAGCTGTGGTGGAAAAACTTCAGCCAAAGCAGCATGATGCTGGCCCTGTGATATGGGAAANGTAATTGTGTCCTCTACAGGTTCCAGGCTATATAATAGTTCTGGAATCTATTTAATTGGACCTTTTCTGAAATGTCTGTATTGCTATAATGAATGAGGATAAGCTGGGTATTTCCTTTATTATTATTATCATTATTATTAATATTATTATAGGTCTTATTATTATTAGGCATTTGAGTTTTGGATAACTATCTAAAATGTTGATTGAGCTGTACACATGTATCACAGATCATATATATACATAGCACCTATAAAAAGAGTTTATCTGACACCACTAACCAATACCATTATCCTCCTCCTTTAGGGGGCAAAAATGGACTCCTACCCAACAAGAAAGATATTGCCAGTTTCCTGGACATGCTTGTAATAAGCACACTATAGTCAAAATTGTGCATAATAAACAATGAAAGGTGTGCCAAACATAATACATGCCATTACATTGAAAATATCACATTAGAAATATAAAANAATACACCTAATAGATCTACAGTATATTTGGTGTGGTTCGCTTACTACTTTGCTGTTGGGGAATGGGGGGGCTGTTGCTAGTTATTCTCAATTGCCACAAACGTTACGTGACTGAGTTGTAGGACTANTGTTATACAAAGCCTGGACCGTGATGTATCAAAACCCAATATACAATTATTGGACCAAACACTGTATAGTGTGACTGATGCTGATTTAACCACCTCTGTGCCAGTCCTATAAGGATAGCAGAGCATGGTGTGAAGGTCTACTGTGCAATGAACGCCTTTGCTCTCCACACTATACAAGGTGAAGGTACTCATCCTTTAACTACATGCCCAGAATTTTGATACATTTAGTTATTACTCCCATTATGTTGGCTGGCCACTAGCCTATCTGGGGGCTATAATAAGCCAATAAGCCTCAATCTCATTTTTATGAAACCCTTTACAGTGTTGTGAACATGTGTTGTCCTATGTCAGCCATTGACAATCATTGGCCCTCCAGGTGTTGTCCCATCATGCATTTCTGGGTTTCAGCTATGCCTGTGCTGTTGGAGCAGCTTCCCACCTGAAGCGCCAATGGCTGGTTCTGATATATCATCTCCTGTATTCACTTGATACGTGTGTAAAGTCCTAATGTCCGTCACGTTTTGTGGTTCATGGTCAATGGGAAACCTCTTCTTATTACATTATNGGGCATTAACATATGGTGCAGCTGCTAACTACATTCAGAACTGTAGATGAAGATGGATGAATGAATTGATACCTTTCATTATCATTATCAACAGCAAATGCAACAGTTGTGCTTTTTATTATTAGAATTGTTAAAAATTAACATTCAGTCTGGTCATGAACACAAGTAAAAAAAACAAAGCTTCAAGAATTGGTTTGACATGAACACATAATGACCGAGAATATTGTGGTCCTCACAATGAGTAGAATGTAACCAAATTCCTTTTGTTACTTTATTGGGGAATCTTGTACCATACAGTTTATCACAGTGTACCAGGAACACCGAGAGGTGCAGTAGTTGCCCATATAATTGGGTGATCTGCTAGGTCCCCACTTTTTTAGGGGATCTAAGTAGGTCCCAGACCTGGATCACACAGGTGGACAATGCAAAGACCAACGACAGTGAGGTCAGCACAGTCATGCACTCCAGGACGCAGATGGCGACCAATGCACTGTGTTTGCACTACCTCTCAGTGGTCCTGGGTGTATCCATTCCCTACACCATAGAAGGGACAGCTGCTTTGTGGGCTGAACCAATGCTGAAAACACAGGGGGTGATGTCATTGATGCCCATAGTAACTCATACCTTGGGGTCGTTAGTGTTGGCTGCATTTCTATGANTGTGAATTAGATCAGCCAGACATAATGACAGCCTCCGCTAGCTGTAGGTAATGGGTACACGTTATTAGATGTGTCACATTATTTTGTAAGAAAGCAAAGGATTGGTGTTAGCAGGACACAGCTAGGGTAATAAATATCTCCACACCTATCCACTCTGACCTGCAGTAAGTCATCAGTTCCAATACTTTAAAGAAGGCACATGCACATCTGACTCTGGAGCTTCTGTAACCTACTACTGCCACCGACCCCAGCCAGCCAGAGGAAGGTGAGAGTTGTAATACAAGAGTCCTAAAGGCAGCGTTACATGTTACTTCTAAAGTCTGAGGCAACCCTACCCTCCATGGTCAACTGGACCAAAATAAATTACTCCTTCCTATGGATAGTGCTAGCTACAAAATATGTACAGGTTTCATACATTTTACACTACACTGTTCAAAGGGTAAATGGAGAACTCTGCAATAATAGAAAGCATATATATATATTTGTATTTTCGTACTGAATGAGAGGCTTTGCTTCAGGACCACCATGTCAACTGCTATATTAAAGGTCAAAACATAAAATATGTTAAAGAGGGTTATTGTGAACTAAGCAATAAGTCCTAATGCCACTGTAGTTACTATAGCAGCATCAATCAAGGCATCATGGTGACCCCGAGCATTTATCTTCCCCGGTTCCTTCTTTGTCCTCTTGGCAGCCACGTTTCAGGAAAGCTGTCTTCAGCAAGGCAGAAGCAGGTAAGAAAAATGCCTTAAAAGTCTATGTCCCATCCTGAATTGTCATCAGGTGGAGGATCGTCGTTGTCTTCTGGAAAACTGTCGAAATTGCTTGTGTCTGTTGGGGACGCAACCTGCAAAACAATTGGTCAANACCTTCTGTAAGAGAACAGCAGTCAAATCTGGCTAAGCTTTTTATTATAGGATTTAATGTTGATAACAGTGGTTTCCATGTGTAAAGCTTGGTATAGAGGAGCTTTTCCACACGATTATCATTCCATTTTGGCATATTTTTTGCAACTGGGTCTTATGGGACAGAATTGGCTAAAAATCTATTTGTTGCGTACGGAACAGCAGCTGATGGGAAATGTAGCTCATTTCAGTGATTAGCTCATTCAGATCTACTTCATTAAATATATTAGTTCAGAAGATTAGTTCATCTAGTTNATTTTTCTCTTCTAGTTCATTATGCTGCTCAGCAGTGCCACCTGTGGTNATTTAGAGGTATAGACTTATAATTCAATACNTGGCAGTGACAGATTGTGCAGGAGGAGCTGCTGACTCTGCTGAGCTTCAAATTTCTGCGAAGTGACTTCCTTTCTGCTCCTTCATTTAGTTCAAAACGAACTAATCTTTGCCAATAAACTATATGAACTAGAAAAGATTAGTTCATTTCATTNATAAAAATGTGCAGTAGCTTATTATCTTAAATATGTTCAGAAATACAATTTTAAAATGTAAATTGAATCCATTGTTGGAGTTTTATATTTTTGTATCACTAAATGTGATGGCTNGTTCAAGAAGAAATAGTTCATTTAGTTGACTGCCAAAGATTTGTTACTTTTGTTTAAGATTTGTTACCAGCGTTACNGTTACACTGTTATTAGACTTGTGCTGGAAACATCATCTCTCACCTNTAATACTGATTGCAACTAATTTATCTTATAGTGTATGGCCAGCTTAAGACTTGCAATGGTAAATAATGGTAAGTGCGTTTTGTATGACCCTTGAATATTGGAAAACAGATACATTATGAAGTCACATAGTAACCTGCGTCGCCCTTGTGCACAGTTTACATTGAAAGGGAGGTCTATTCTAATCAGACCCTAGAAATTCAGTCAGACAACATAACAGTGTGGTTGTAAATAAATAATCCTTTCCATTGTACCCATTATATTTCTACACAACTAAAGTAGACTGCACCAGTGTATTAAAACATCAGATGCACGAAGATGACAAAGTTCCATACTTCTGCTGAACATGTTATATCCTACTCTTCAATCCCATCTATTCACCTCAGAAAGAAATGTTCAAGACATTTGCTGGAAAGTACAGAGGAACAGATCCACAATATCTTTTGTTGACATTATTTGGATCAAGAACATAAGTAAATATACATGTTTTTGATGTCTCTTTGCGGATGTCCGTCCTATTGTGCGCCCATCAGACACTGACTCATGAAAATGATGTCATAAATATTTGTCTTTGTAGCATTCATCGCTGCNGTCTTTTATTATGCATGTTACAATGCTGCAGTGCATTCTCTGTACTAAGAACAGCAGCTTAGTGTGGGTTAAATATACAGTAATTGACCTGGGTGTGTCAAACAATGTTTACAATACATACAGTAGATGACACAAGAAGGTACAATACTTACACTTGGTATAATGGGAGGTGTCAGCGTTCCTTTTCTTAAACCTTCCCAATTAAAGCCTTCAAACCATCTAAAAGACATAAAAACATTCACATATAGTATTTGCTTAAAGTAGAATATTAAATACAAGCAAAAATAAACTTGATTTAATATGACCTGTAGTTTCCATATACTAATAAAAAATATAGCTCCTTATAAAAACTGTTATCATTTTTGGAAGGCAGGCACAATTATTTGAAACATCTGTACAAGTAAGTCATTTAATTTTGATTCCCTATCGATAATTATTAAAGATCAGTGCGGTCAATGATCAATTTCCTCCATGATCGCAGAATTCATAAATCCTACAAAATGGGATTTAGGGATTTGTCCCTGACCTTCACGCGTAATATGTAATATAATAATCAGGCAGAATCACATGGAGGTCTTAAAATACACTCGTAAAAAGAGAGGTCCAGACACTCTCCTCTTATGGCAAACTTGGCAGCATTTATATTAGCGTAGTTCTACCTCACATCCCCAGGAGAATTAGAAGTCTGAACGAGGTAGGACTATGGGCAGTGTAGTCTTAAGTATTGAGAAAGTCTTAAGCACACACTTTCTCCGCTTCTACTGTATAATTTACATCTTCTCCAGCCCATCTTGCGTACTTTTAGCAAGCAGAGGGGAAGGACTGTCCCATCAGACGGATGGCCTAGTATCTGGAACTCAATTCCATACTCTAGAAGATCTGCTCCTTACCATCTGTGAAGTTGTGTGACGGACGGAAGTCCGGTTCAATGTGATGTCACTTGGCAAAGTAAAAGTCTCCAATTCTACTAAACAGNTTTCGAGGATTAGATACATTTTAAATAGCATAATAAACCTGGATTTTTAATAAAAGACTATTTAGTTGAATAACAATAAACGTTTTACTTATCTGACTTCAACTAGATTTTATTTGACATAAGTGTTTGATTAGAATGTCAACTGAGAGTAATAAATTATATAATGCTTCAGTACATGTCATTTTATATGTGCTCACTAGAGGGCACTAGTGTTTTCTGTAGAAATTTCTTCAAGTACAAGCATTAAACATTTTAAGTACGGATTAATTACAGTGACTGGGGAGATATTAAAAGGATGCATAAAGCATATGTTAAACGAAAACCTTCGACTGAAATGTTCAGTAATTCATAAGTAAATGTTGAGAAATTTGTCGGACAAATCTCTGCTGACCGTCTTCCACCGTAGATTTATCAATTAAANCAGCGTCAGTGGGATGTGAGCTCAGTGAGAATGATTGGCAGTCTGGTGCTATTTTATAATNATTAGAAATAGGGATACGAGAAAGAAACTGAGTTTAATTAAAGCATGTAGAATGTATATAC
>JABWIB010000702.1:46845-64952 GCA_016617825.1 Platyplectrum ornatum | reverse complement strand
ACCTCTCACCTCTCCGGCTGATCATGATGATCCAGGCAGAGAAGGGCTGTNCTCAGTGAGATGCATGAGATATTAGGAGCTTGATATGTTGATAATGTATGCATGCCTAAAGATCAGATAATCACACCTGAGAGTTCCGGGCACAACAATTGGCCATCCACTACATTGATTATCACCTGATAANTGTATGATCGTGTCGAGGATGGCCAGCTGATGTATTTGTTTCAGCTGTAATAATACTGATGACCAAGTTGATTGTCTTCCTTATAATAGACTGTGTGTGGGGGTGATTCTGCTTCTTTCACTTCGTCTTTCTCATCTACAGAATATCAGTGAGGCGCTGCTGAGCTCTGTGAAGTCTCTGNTACAAAGCAGGAAGGAGCTGTGCAATATCACAGACAGTCTGAAGAGCACCCGCAAAGGGGATTTTATCGAGGTCAGTTCATGGTTTAGCAAGTGCTCAATGCCATTGCTCATGTCATTGTTAGTACACTGCCAGAAAGGAGAGAAAATGCTGTAGTAAGTGAGGGGCAAGGACCCAGTTTTCATTGGTTTGCACATAGCTGACACAGTTTTCAGTTATTCGTCGTTTTTTTTTTGTTTTTTTTTTTAAAGTAACAAAAGCTACATATTATAAGGCAGTCCTCTTATTGTCAGTATTTTTATCTTTACAATTCTATTTATAACAACTATTTACTTACAACTATGGTGCCTATTTAGAGCAACAAGAGCCATTCATGTTATAAATAGGACAGTACTGGTCTGGAGTATGTACATGTATTTAATATGCGTACTTCTGATATTCAGCGGCCAAGTGGTACATGTCTAATATTGGGGGTTTGAAAATCGCCCACGTTTATCGGTGATGTTAATTAAGGGCAATTCTCCCTTGGGAATCACCCTGTCTTCTCCACCATTCGCTAGAACAATATCGTTCCTGTGGTGCCCAGGGGCAGCCGTAGCTGGTGAGGAAGTTCTGTTACGAGTGTCACATTACCAAGAACCAACAGGTGGTGCTCTTGATCCATTTCTAAATAATGAAAATATAAAAAGGTTACTTCAAGCTCAGTCTTATATAATGTGTAAACCAAAGTCCAAGGAGACGTATTACAGACACTGTGTGACATGTTTGTTGTGCAAAAATAAAGAATGACTTCTCTTTTTAACACCTTATCTCAATTTTTATTGGGTCACATATGCAATCAATCATATTACTTCTCCTAATCTGGCATTTGAAAGAACTAAACATGTCTGTGAATGTATGAATGGTGATTTTCCTCTGCTTTTATTGTCCATGTAAAATCATGTATTCCCACTCCATGAAGATCAACAAAGAATTTCATATTATCTTCATGATCATGTACAGTTGTAATGGCTCCATGTATATTAAGTCCACTGCATAGTATTGATCAGCTAGCCATATCAAGTAATAGAACAAGATTACTACTGCAGATATTGATCAGTACTCTTTCCATCTCATTATATCTATTTAAAGCAGATCCAGACTGCATACATGTGCAATGCGCAGGAACGCACCATCCAGCGCTGTGTAATTCATATATTCACACCATCGTGCTTGCTCATGTCAACAAAAAATATTTATAGGAAATAGGGCCAGATTCGCGGAAATGTCCACACACTATACAATATATTTACCTTGCTGACAAGATGGAACTGGAATTCAAAATGATCAGAACATCATACCTAAGTGTTGTATGTAATAAATATTTACCTGATTAAAAAAAAAGGCTAATGCTAAGTACACAGTTATATGAACAATCAGATATATTAAAACTATTGTATTTAATATTTAAAGATTCAATAATCTTTACGGTACTGTTGTAAGCGCTCAGTGCAACCAAAATTTGAATATACACCCCTATAAAACCTAAAGGAGGAAGTGGAAGAAGAATCCTTTAACGCTTCGGTAAAGGGTTAAATAACTGTATAAACTGTATGATTTTTGTTTAGCAGCCAGTAACAGCTCCTGTGCTGTTGACGTTATTCTCAGGGATCTTCCATGGTTCAATGTGAACAGTGCTGAGCCAGAAATTTCCCCAAAATACTGGGAAATTCCGGTCTGAGCCCTGGCAAATACCAGGCTTTAGAAAGTCTTGCAGTTACTGTGCTGTCAATGCGAATATGGTATTACTGAATCGCTAAAATGAAACTGTTTAAAAGATATGATGAAAATACCCTTCATGGTCAATACAGAGTATACACTTGCACAATATCCAAATACTCGATTAACGTGTGGATTCAGTTACAGTGATAATATTAATAATAAGAGGTTCTTAATTTTGTTGCAGGTCACCTTCCTTGGCCTTTCAGGTGAATTGGGAGCTGCAAATATTCAGGTACAACGTTAGAAATTGCACAACCAGTTGTATTTTATTATATAGTAATAGAAATACATGTCTGTTGTGTAATGAAGCATCCTGCAGTATTTTCCACTCAATCCAGAAGTTACTAAGGCTGTTTATTATTAGCTAACAGAAGCTTTTATTATTAGTAAACAGAATGGATCAGATCCAAATATTGATTGACTAAATTATTTAGCAAAATACAGAAATCTGAGCTCAGGGCTTGTTGGATTTTGCTGTATCCAGGCATCTCGGCAATCACTCGGCTAACTCCCTGCTAACAGCTTTGGACTTGAAGTTGTCCGCCTGCAGCACCATAAAACAGCTGTGTTGAAATCCTGTACTGTACATTGTATACCACGTCACATTCACTTGCATCTCACCCTGGATAGAGTGTGTTGTGTTCTAAAGCATAATGCAAAGGTGCACAAAATAGCATGCGGGGAGGGATGGGGTTAGGCTGTGGGGAATTAAGGATTAGGGTAGAGGTAGAGGGTAAGGGTAAAGAGTTGGGTTTCAAAATACTTACCTGTTGGCACTGTTGAAGTCATGAAAGTCCCACTGTCGGGGAGCCCCTGTTAGCTTGAAGTACTGTCGCCATTCTGTTGTCTGTGGCATTGCTGTTCACGGGAGTGAACCGCATCCTTAATAAGTGAAATAGCAGTTTTAAACACACATAAATATAATATATTCTCAATCTACAAACTTAATTGAGGAATAGGGTCAGTGAATGTGACATGGCTTTCTCTGTATCTATGTAATGCATAGTCAATATATAGGTTCTATTTCTTTTTAATTCTTCCATGTAGGGTGTAGCATCCTTTCACCTGGACATTCCTGAACTTATTAGATCTCTTCATCTGTGCAACCCAAATGTGAATGAAGTCATTTTGATAAAAGATGTAAAAGGAGCTACACAGTCATGTTCCTCACAGGTAAGTGCACAATGCTACCTACACTGTGGACACAAGTGTTTTTGTACTGCTCACTAATACCGTGTTCAGATTTCCTGGGCTTTAAAAAGCTGCAGGCATGTCCGCGGTGTAGAGCCGGCGGGGCAGCGTGCAAGTCCCGTTCAGACTTGCACGAAACGCCGGCTCTACAGTGAAGCCGCTGTCCTGTGTGTAGGGGAGGTTACCTAAAAAGACTGTGATCGTAATGATCACATGTCTTTTTAGGCCAGTGACCTCCCCTTATACGTGCTGGAGCAGGCAGGCCCGCTCCTCTGCGGCTTTGCCGCAATCTGAGCGTGCCTGGAGCCGGCCTGCATATAAGGGGAGGTCATTGGCCCAAAAAGACATGTGAACCATTCTTTTTCGCCGGCTCTGAACGCCGGCGCACAGTGGCTGGCCTTTTCACTTTTGAGGCAATCTGAACGGGCTATAACTGTATTTATGAGCTACAAGCACACAATGGGCTATATTTACTAGACTACATGAATGGAAAAGTGCAGCTATTGCACATAACAACCAATCGGATGCTAGCTCTGTTTCATTTTACATACTGGAGAATGAGAGCTTAGCTCTGATTGGTTGCTACAGGCAACATTACCACTTTTCCATTCCCACAGTTAGTAAATATTTTATGACCATTGGAAGTGTTCATGAACATGCTGACTCATGCATACACACTTTATCATTTTACCAGCACATCAGATCATGTCCAGCATTGTACCATTGGTGATAGTAATTTTTATGAAATACATATGTAGAAAATATTATATTCCTATGCATACAGGGGAGACCACTGCCCTTATTGAAACTTTAAGATACCCTTACTTATAATCAGGATGGCGCAGAAAGCAGAATAGTACATAAGGTTTGAAGAAGTCACCAGCCCTTAATGTACTATTTGCATCCCTCCCCAAACCATGAGAACACTCCCTAAAGAGGTAAAGGTCCTCTATAGACTGCGCATACAAACAAGGCATCTTAAGAAAGTCTGAATTTTCTCCTTTATTATTACATTTTAAGACTTGTCTTACATTTTACACTTGAGGACTTTGTATTGTCTTAGTGAAACAATAAAACACCTAAACAATTTCATGAACTTAAACAATGGAAGAATAGTAGTAAGGGATGATGAACGCCAAAACAAAATGCTACACCCCAATCAAAAACTGTTCTGATGCTCCAGAGTCTACCTAAGTACTGTTGTTTCAAAGCTTTTAGTGGCTTTCCTGAGATGACCCCATATAACAACTCCTAAACGGATTATACCATTACTGGATTAATTCTTGTCTCATTGGTTTTGCTGTTATATTGTAATATTGATGGATTTTTCTGACATGTCCCTTAAATTTACTTGTATTTGTTTTATTTTTCATAGCGTCTGTTTTCCGGAGCGGTGTGTATGATGACTTCCATATCATTTCCATTCTTTAAAAGTGACTCTATGTTTGTCCTCCTGAGCAAATATGCTGCTGGTGTTAGATATGCAATGGAAC
This sequence comes from Platyplectrum ornatum, assembly GCA_016617825.1. Lineage (NCBI taxonomy): Eukaryota > Metazoa > Chordata > Amphibia > Anura > Limnodynastidae > Platyplectrum > Platyplectrum ornatum. Next base: position 60,143 of record JABWIB010000702.1, on the reverse strand, counting down.
AAGAATACTTAACTAGAATGAACAAGAAGACAGATCACCATGAAGACGACGACACAAATCAGTCTGTCTCTTCAATTGAAGATGACTTTGTAACTGCATTTGAACATTTAGATGAAGAGGAGCCTATAAATCCAAATGACAACCAAGGTAGTGGCCATTTCTTACAGAGGCTCAGTTTTAGAAATCTGTGCTTCCAAATTCCAAAATGGCATTGGACCAACCAGACATGAAAATAATGGTGGAAAATTACACCTGGGTAAACCATGATAAATTTCAAGGGAAGTAAAATTTTATTTACTGTTTTTTGCATTCAGGGAGAATTTTTTGCTTTTCCTTATTGCACACAGATACTGCAGTATAACACAGCGTAACTGTTACATTGTCATTAGACTTGGGCTTGGGAACATCACCTCTGAACTAATACGGTTTCCAACTAATGAAATTTAGTGTTAGGGTACTAGACAGGTACTGGTGGAATGCTTGGGCGCGGAGTCTAGAACCACCACCAGATATTAGCCAGAGCCTCTAATGGTGAGGATGGACTTGCAGTGGCTGCCGATGGCCGGTGGCGGCCCCAGACAAACACACCCCTAGGTAACCGAAAGGCCCGGACAAAGACACTGGGCACAAGACCAACAGAACGGACAATGCTGAAGACAGAGGAGGGGGGAGAAATAAATACAAACAGAAAGGTAAGAATGACCAAGGTAAAGGCAGAGACTAAAGAGGAGAGCAGGAGACCAGAGATGAGAGGGTAGGAAGGGAGGCAAGGGAGTAGATCCTGAAGTAGAGATCAGGAAGGAGTGTACGGACTGAGAGAGAGAAAAAGGAGACCGGGGAAAAGAGTATGGACTTGAGAGGAAGGAGACCAGGGAGAAGAGTGTAGTCAGCTGCACACAAGAAGAGGCATAGGGACAAGGAGAGCAGACTATAAATGGGGCAAAGAACCAATCAGGGTGGCGAGGCAGGACGAGTCTCTCGTCCTGATTAGCCAGAAGCCGCACCAAGCAGCATCCATTGAGGAGGTTTGGCAAGACCAGCCCCCTGATGAGCGGCACTGTGTCCCGTTGCTAGGGAGCAGGTGGGAAACAGGCCGAAATTATAGGAAGTAATCATCTGAGGACGCAGATAAGGACAGGTGAGAGCCGCTAACACCCTGCAATTCAACATGGTATTACCCGGGTGTAACGTTCCTATTTTATCTATAGGTCTCAATCTGTTCCATTATGCTGCAATACATTTATTATGTTCTTCAGATTTTGTAAACAATGTATATTTTACTAAAGTAACAAATATAAATGCTGGGATTATATTATGCTGTAAACACAATACTGTATATTATAGTACACAGAATGTGTTGCTATGAAGCATGGCTGCTATATTGTTTTCATCTTTTGTTTAGTTAAAATGACTAGTCCTTTGTAAAGATTTGTATAATAGCCGTTTAAAAACTGTTGGAATGTTTCTCTTAATATCTAACAATCTCTTTTGAAACCTTTTGCACTATTGTAAAACTTGGAGCACAGTGTTTGAAAAACAACATGTTTTAATAAAGTTTGTATCTAGTCTTTAATTCTTACAGACTAGACTATCAGGGGGCTTGTCTTCCAAAGCGGCAAACTGTTAATTTTGATTATATTTTTTCCAGGAACAAGATGGGAAAATGTAAGAAATCAACGTGATGCTTCTTCCCAAACGCAGCCCGCTCATTGTCTAGATATCAGTGGATCAAAAATCATCTTCAGCTCAGTGCGGCGTAGATCATCTATCAAGTCAGCAGTGCTAATGGGTTTCGATGAGTGCCTGGAAATGTCATCTTCTGCTAAAAATACTGTCACAACATCCATGTGCAATACATGGAAGCAGAGAACTGTTTCTTCACAGGACAGAATGATATTGTCTCCTTCTCCTGTGGAATCTTCAGAGTCCGAGTGTTCCAGCCCAAGCCCTATTATTTTTTTAGATGAAGTGGGTTATCAAAAAAGCTTAAGGGCAAAGCTTAACCTACCAAAGATACCCGTTGGGAAAGATGGTATTGAGGACTCAGATTCTGAAGTCAGTGAATTTTTTGATAGTTTTGATCGATTTGATGAGCCGGAGTTGCCATCAGAAGACAGTTCACAAACGAATCAGAAAACTGTTCTAGTCAGCCCTCCTAAAAAGAAAAAAAGTGCAAAGCACATGAGCACAGTTTCCATGAATCCACAAAAGTTCCAATTTGATCGAACTACGCTGTCGGCCAGTGTGAAAAAACCAACCCCTCGTAAAGCGGAGTCTCCTTTTAATAATATATCTGATGTGCCAGATTCCCCTCGTTTAGCAAAGACAGGTGCCGAGGACAATGGCAATTTGTTTAGTCCCATCAGATCATCTGCCTTTAGTCCCCCCGGAATTCCCACAACAACAGATTGTTCTACTCAACTGGTGAATCAAGATGACATTGGGTCATGCAAAGACAATTCTTACAGTAAACTTAGTGAGTATGCTAGCCATGTATGCTTGAATGCATTTGACTCCATTTTAAATGCCAAGCCTTCCTCCAGTACCCTCAAAAAGGAGCAGGAGATAAATACGAAGCATAAGCGCAAAATGCATAACAAAGAGCCTGATCGGAAACTAAAATCTAAACACAAATCCATTAAGGGGGGCATTCAGAAATTTGCTACAGATCTGGTAGAAAAAAGTCTAGGTGGTGCATTTAAAGACTTGCAAAGAGGCGTTTCATCCTGCACTAGTGCTTTGTGCCACCTAGCTGCAAGACTAACGTCATATGTATTCCAAATGGCTTTCTATGAAATTGGGAGAAGACAGGCCTTTTCTATTAAGAAACGAGCCATTAATAGCCTAGCAAACCTCATGGTAAGTGAGGTCATCACTAGCGCTCTGCAGGAGCTTCGGCACATAAAGAAGCAGATGGTCACGAATGCGGTCACTTGTTTTGCAGCTGACCTTGCTGAAGAACTTGTTTTCGAAGGGATCATGGAGGTTTGCCAGTTCTCCCACCCTCCCACTCCAACTGTATCCTCCTGCAACTTTTTTGAAAATGAAGATGTCGTTGTAAGTTCCTACGCTAAAGATTTATCAGAATCTGTGATTCAGGAAGCCTTTATCGAATTATCCCAAGTGAATGTGACATTTACCCCAGAAGCTGCTATAAGTGTTTCTATGGACAACCTGCAATATGTAAGCTCTGAAGGTATGACTCAGTCTGTACAATCATCACCCACATCCACATCCGAAGTTCAGCTATTGTCAACCACTAAGTCTAAAAAAGATTACACCGTTCAGTATGCTTTGTTCTTTACATCTGGTCTTATAAGTTCTGTTCCAGTACCCATTGCTGCCAAAGTTCTAAGCCAGCAGCCAATATCAAAGGATACAAATACATATGTTTATATAGATAATGTAAAAAAGTATAATGTGTCAACAAATGGCATGGCTGAAATTTCTGGTACAACAATTCTGTCGACTTCGAAAGATGGCGTCCGTAATAGCCAACAAGAGCAGCAATGTACAGATGGAGTAAAGACCTTCTCTGTAACTATGGTGGATATGATAGTGAATGAAGCTTATGATGTTATACAGTCAGCCAAAACCTTGGAAGATTATGCTGATATGATGACTAAGAAAATCATTGAGAAGCCTTCCCAGCATTGTTCATTAGATAAAGAATCTTCACAACATTATTGTGCTGGTGATTTAGGCAAGGGCTTTTTTAAACAGTCAGTAGGAAATGCTTCTGAAATACTTGTTAACACAAATATACACCACAATGCTGACATGTGTAACCATTCCTCAAAATCAGAGCAGCAGAAAATAATTTTTAGGTGTCCCCCAGACCATACCTCATTAAGTCAGTGCTTTAGTGTGAAGTCATCTGTACAAGATTCCAAATGGGAAAGTACAGATACATTCTCCCCAAGCAGTGGTCTGGTATGTTCAAATATGTTTCATAATAAAACAGAAAATGTTGCTGCTAATAGTAGCCTTCAGAAGAACGAAGTCCCAGAAACTTCCATGTTTAGCCTTCAAAGCTGTCTCCCTCACATAAACAACTTCTCGGTAATGTGCAATTGTGGTGATGACTTCTTTATTGATGATAAGACTAATCACAAGGATTCAAAATTGACAGCTCTTCCTGGTACACCACCACCAACGCCTATAACATCCTATGACATAAGTCCTGAAAGGAGCATGCGGAAGCTCAGCAAGAGACTTAAAGGACAACTGGCCAAAGACTTCTATCCAGCCACACCACCTTCCACTCCTCATCTGTCTGCATTCGAACACGACAATACAAAGAGAGATGATTTTATGCTTACTCTTATGAGATCACTTTCTGAAGAGGTTGAGACCTCTAGCAGTGAGGATAGTTCTGAAGAGCTTGAAGTATCAGAAGAAACCTCTAGATATGCAGACTATTTGTCTAGTAACATCATATCAGTTGCTACTGACATAGCTGCTTACTCATTAAATGATGAATTTGCCCAGGGACTAACCATGAGGAACCGATCACAGCTAAGTGTGTTGAGTGATAAATGGGGCTATCCGGCCTACATGAGGAATATTACAGAGGATCTGTTAGAGACAATGTGCAGATACGCAAACTCTGTTGCTGGTGAGATTATCAATAACGCGAAGGAAGTCATAGGCAGCAGGAAAAACTCTATGTGTGACGCAGATCACTGCAGTTCTTTCAAAACCAAAGAAAGAGGTTGCAAATCTACAAGTATGGACTTTAAATCCTTCGACCCTGTCACCCTTTCGTTGCCTCATTATAACGGAGGGATCGGTTTGACTTGTAAATACCCAAGCTGTGAAAGTGTCACTGAAGAATATGCTGACCATCTTATACGGGTGCTAAAAATGGAAGGGGGCAACAATGAACTTATATTGGATCAATATGCTGGTAGGTTAGCTTATAGTGCAATAAAGTCTGGCCTCCAACAGGCCTCTAAAACAATTAAAGTTAAGAGTAACAGAAGGGTCATGCACAGAGTTAAGTCTGAAGCCAGTAGTAGCAAGGAATTTCATAGGTTGTTAGGCAAGACAAACCACAAAGACAAAGAGAGACGCAGACAATGTAATGTTGCTTTATGCTCTGTACAGAATTCAGAATTCACTGGCCTGCTCCATTTCGCAGAATCTCTGGCACAAACCATAACATGTGATGTCAGGAGAAAGTTAAAAATATCATCGGCCTCTCTTCCCAAATCATTGACTGATTCTTGTCTCTATACAAAATCCAAAAATGATTTTATGACTGGTGAGGTTGCAAAGATGTCCTATCCCAAGATTCTCCTTCCTTTGTCTCATAAGCAGAAGTTTCACCACAGCACAGGTAGTTTAAATGACCATGGGTTTAGCGATGGGATTATGCAAGCTATTGAACAATACGCCAGCAAGGTTGTCGATGGCACTTTGGAGTTGAGCATGGAGGCGACCAGACTACAAGCTGCAGAAAACAGGAAAATATCAGATAAAGTCCCGCATGCGGGAAAACTTGTACATTCATACGGATCTGCTTGCAGGATATGTAGCGCAAAGGAGCAGCATGGAGGCTCCGTGTCGTCATGTCATTTCTCGCAGGGACAGGATGCATCCAAAAAAATTAAACCGTGTTCAAAATCGAAGCAAACTGCCTGTCAGAAATCAAGGCCGCTTCATCTAAACATCCCTAAAATTCACATTGACCATGACAAGCGAGCAGTGCTGGCTGATAAAATTGTGATTGCGGCTATTGAGAAAGCGGAGCGGGAGTTAAGCAACACAAGTTTGGCAGCAGATAGTGGCATTGGACATGATGGGATCAGCTTTGCGGAAAGTCTTACAACGGAAATCATGATGTCTGCAATGAAGAACATCGGGCATATTTTTAACATTGGGTAAGCTATCATGCTGAAGTTGTAAATAATATATGTGTATGTAATCCGTCATGTCCCTTCTGTTTGTTAACTCAGTACAAGGGACTAGATTCGGAATTACAATAAGGAGGAGATTACCCACCACTAGTATGGGAAAGCTCATACTCTTTATAAGCAACACATGCCTGAGAACCACATTGCCAGGACAGATTTGGATCTAGAATTTGTTCTGGTACCATTAAAGACTACACGATGGGAAGTAGAAGTACTCCTGCTAAGGAATGGGGCGAGTATGAGTGTGTGCTAAGCAGAAATTTAAAATGTGATTGAAGTTCATATGAGCATGGGGAATGGCTTCTTGTAACCTGTACAGAAGGCTGTATCCAGCTCAAAATCAGAACCTTACAGCATCTGCCCTCCACTTGATTATTCATATATCATTGGCTCTTCCTACATGAATATATATTTGCTCTTCACATGAGTTGCAAGGACTTGGTATGACTGGAGAACTGTAGGCATTCAGGTTCTTTCCATGATGTTGAAGATTGATGTAACAGGCCTAGAACTAATTTTTTGGCAACCAGGGTGCACTTTAGGTGAGAAGAGATTGCAGACTGAAAAATTTAAAGAGAACCAATATTTTAACTATATTTGTTTTTTCTGGTAAGATTATGATGCTTAAGATTATTGTTGAATTTGGCTAAAAATTGTTCTAGTGTGTGCCTTTGGTTATTTTTTAAAATACCAGAAAAATGCTATGGCGCGATTATCTGATCTTCGAAATTTCCTATTGATAATATTGCCCTAGCTTTAACCTTTTATTGTGTATTGTGTGGGACATCCAGCTCTGGAGGAGAAGTGAATCAGCTGGCCAGGATACCTGCCATTCATAAAAGATCTGAAGGTTGAAGATGGGATTGCAGTGAGATTGGAAAGTGGGGATGTTGCACATAGCAACCAATCAGATTCAAGCTCTCAGTTTCATTTTACACAATGGAGAATGTGAACTCAAATCTGATTGGTTGCTATGGGCAACATCCCCACTTTTCAATCTCACTGCAATCTCATCGCTTAGTAAATGTTACCCCTGGTATGTACAGTACATGGCTCTGGTACAGGCATCAGCAGACGGAAGAGGAAGTTCTTGTTATTTAAAAAATAAGTCTGCATCCTTTTGTCCCAAATAGGCCATGACCTTAAGGGTTTAAGTTCTGATGTTCTGTTTAGAGTAAATAGCTAGGATCATAGCTGTAGGGTATAAACACCTATCTCTATATCAGTTTTAGTAGTTCTAGCACAGATCTGTGCTCTCTTATTGGATTGAATACCCCAGTAGAAGATTTAAAATCCATGTTTTCTTTTTTGTTTAGTTCCATTGATAAAGATGGCTTCCAGTCTGTGGACTCAGTGACCAGCCAGCAGACCAGTGTCAGTGTAGGTGATGACAGTACTGGCAGCTGGTCTAATCTGAGTTTTGAAGATGAACACCAGGATGAAAGCAGCAGTTTCCTTCATCTCAGTGACAGGTATATTAAGTTTATACTTATCTGTGAAATGATAAAGCAAGATAATATCTATGTTGTAGTGGAATACTGCAGTATATACACTGTCTATTCAATGGCCTTTAGCCATGTCATATTTCTTCTTGTAATTATTTGTGGAAAATGAATCCGTAACAATGTAACACATGCTGCAGTCTGAGGTTGTTCCATATTGTCTTCTTCTGGTAGTAATGGTAACAGCAGTAGCTGGAGCAGTCTGGGCTTGGAGGGAGACATGGGTGAAGAAAGTGTGTCCTTCCCACCATCAGACAGGTTGGTTTAGTTAGAGGTATTGCATGCAAGTAGAGTAGTCTGTCTTTCCATGTGCATGAAATTTAACTCTTCAACTTTTGGGAAGTGTTTATGTGTTTGCATGTTGACTTTTGATTAAAAAATATACATTTTATGTTTGACACCTTCTTATTCTCTTTTCTTATTTACTTCCAGTTTTTTTTGTCTCTTTCTTATATTAAGTCTTTCTATAAATGACTACTAATAAATATATGGATCTTTTTATGAAAGATTTTTTGTCATTTGATATATTTATGTCTAGTTTCTGTTTTTAAGCCAATGTTAATTTTAATCTGTAATCTCTCTCTCCTGGGCCTAAACTTACTAAGCAGGGAGATTGAAAATTGTGGATGTTGCCCTTAGCAACCAATCTGATTCGAGCTCACATTCTCCAGTATGTAAAATGAGACCATATGCTATTAGCAATATCCCTGCTTTGTAAATTTTAGGTCCTGGGCTTACATTTACTAAACTGCAGGATAGGAAAAGTGTAGATTCAGATTCTAGCTCTTCTTTTCCTATTACATACTAGTGAATGTCAGCTAGAATCTGACTGTTATCGGCAACGTCTCAACTTATCCTTTCATGAAATGTATAGCAAGTAAATTTAGCCCCTGGTATCATTCTGTCTTTATTGGAGCATGAGCTAATCACTCAAATTATTCACAATATTTAATAATATAATAATAAAACTCTGATCCCACGTTCCATAACCCTTAATTGGGTGTGAGAGACTTGCTCCTTATTTGAAGCTTCTGGAACCTCTTCAGTCAGACTTCTCTGTTCAGCATGCACTGAAACTGCACTGACCCATCAATGGTCCCTTCTAATTCTCCTGGATCCTTTTGTTGCTTTTAATACAGTTTACCACACTCTCACTTACAAATATTACTATCCCTAAATAATTAGGACACAGTTCTTTCCTGATTCACATCCATATCTCTTTCAGTGTTCACTTTTCAGAATTCACCTCCCCTGCTTTTTCTTTATTTGACGGAGTACCACAAGGCTCAGTGTTGGGACCCTTTTCCCACTCTATACTGCTTCCCTTGTACAGCTATTAAAGTCATTTGGCTCTCTCAAAAACAGAGCTAAGAATACTTTCTAAATAAATACTTTCTTTCCAATAAAATTACCTATCAAGTCTGTCTCTTTCTGTGGAATTTTAGAAAATAAGCCCTACATGTGAATCTAGCTGTCTCACATAAAACTCCCTCACTTCAGACAAGCGTACCATACACCTCAACCTACTTCTTATCATTTGTCCAGCTTATTTACAACTACTTTGCAATCTAAATTTCCATTCTGTTACATAATAAACACAAACTTGAACAGTGAAAGTCTGTTTTGATATTCACTTTGCTGTGTGACTGGATCATACACAGCATTGTACACATTTACCATACTTCCTGCCTTCTCTGTTGTATTATATGTAGCACTCTCCCTTATGTGTAGGTCTTTAAATTCCTATAGATGGTAAGCATGAGAGCAGGCCTTCTTTCTTACCTAGTCATTGGGGTATATTTACTAAGCAGGGAGATTGCAGTGAAATTCGAATTTGGGGAAGTTGCCCATGGCAACCAATCAGATTTGAGCTCTCAGTTTAATTTTACACTCTGGAGAATGTGAACTCAAATCTGATTGGTTGCCATGGGCAACTTCCCCAAATTCGAATTTCACTGCAATCTCCCTGCTTAGTAAATATACCCCATTGTCTGCCTACACATGGCATTTATTCAAAATAAGAGACGTACATCCAGAACAAACTAAACTTCCTATACACTTTGACCCTATGTGGAAATTATGATTGATCATGTTTATAAATCTATAAAATACATTTATGGATCATATTCTTGCTCCTTTACAATTAGAATAGAAGGTCAATGACCTGTATATTGCTCCAGAACTTTAAATGGCCACTCACTCAGCGACCTCCTGGATTTTTACATAGAATTCTTTGTCGAACATTGTGATTGTGCCAAACAGAATATGAAGGCTGTGGCTCTCCATCCTTTATTGAGCTGTAAGCTTTACATGCTTTACTAACATGCAGACGTTCTCTTACGCTTGTGTAGTATAGTGCATCATCCGATTTATGTCCTGTGATCTCGCATCCAGTTATGATTTCTCCTCTTGATTTAGTTTAACCTTTTGCATGAAAGGTTATGTTTTACTCACCAATGTACTTATTTCTTGCAATATTATATTTACATCATCCACTAAACCTGTTTTTGCCTTTGAATATTTAGTGACTGTGCAGATGATAAAGATGATGTCCCCAAAGTGAATCCAGAAGGTACTGTATGGACTTTGTATATTCTGACAGTATGTCTGCAGTATGTATACGTAGCTGTGTGTAGAAATGGCCTGTGTCACTGGATTCCTAGTCTAGATAAATGAAAGGGCTACTTCTATCATCAACAACTCTAACTTCTGCTCACTTTTTGTTTCTATTCCTGTAACAGTTACTTTCCTTTTAAAGCACTAGACTAGAGCACAATACGAAATGAACATAAGTAACATACGTTTCAGCTTTAAAAACACTTTAATACGTTCATAATATTACTTCTTTAATTGCTACAGTTGTGTCTCCTGTCTTCTAAACATATATTTTTGGTTAAGAATGCTAATGAGAGACGCCAATACATTGTCCCCATGTATTCCCATATTGCCTGTATTCCTAACCACATGGTTTTTCCCAGTTTTAGAGCAGCAGTACAAGACTCTTCTGATAAGAAATGTTGATGTGGGACCAAGTAGAGTGGAGTCACAAGTGAGAATCATGTTACAATGGATTGCAGCCTCGGAGTCCGGCGTGTCTGAGCTCTACTTTCCAGAGAATGCCAAAAAAGAACTGCTTCCTGTAAGTGTACAATGTGTCCGCAATACCAGAACCAGTATATTACATACAGGGGAATGTACAAATACACCAAAGTACTACACAAATCATTCATAAGAAAGTACTGAAGACTTTAGTGAATATAACTAATGTATTGGAGTGGAGTAGTCTTCTTCTGAGCTATAGGGAAGGGCACGTAGTCCAGCTCCTAAATATAAGATCTAGTTTGGTTTTAAGGTGGAGCAGAAGCCAGAAAAACCTCTTGTTGCCACAATAGGAAAATCCACAGCAATAGTTTGAGTTTGTGTTATTCTATGTGGTATTAGGGTGTGGTGGAAAACCTTTTACCTTCTCATACACAATTTCCTGTTTCTACCCTGCGTTTTAAAACCCACAACCCACTAGACACAGGTTCCTATCTCAAAGTATTTATGTTGACTTAAAGAATACAAACACCTAAGGGCATGTTACATAGATAGATAGAAAGACCTATGGCTACTGTCAACTAACATCCTCTTTCATTCTTTTTAGATTTTCAGGAGAGTTAGAGAAAAAGGCTGGAAAACTGGCGACCTCTTGCAAGCCGTCCTTCAGTACTGTGAAAACTCGGAGATGTCCTCAAATATCCCCAGTACTTTGTTTATGTGGCTTCTGGAAAATTGTTAACAAGCACTTTAAAGTTCAGATTACTGGAAGAAGCAAAGAGACAGTCTGCTAATAGTTTTATCTAGCATTTGTCTCTGATCAGTTAATATAATGTAGCGTTTGTTGCCTTTTGCATTGTAATACATTTGTGCGTGATTTTACACACATATATATATATATATATATATATATATATATGTATATATATATGTATATATTAATGTAACTGTGATCGGTTAGTAACTGTGGTGTTCTTGGCAGGTGGTGAAACGTATTGGCACTTGTTGTACCCCTTGAGGACACTTATGTCACATATCTGTATTTAAGTATTTAAACAAAGTAACTTTTTTGTACACAAAGTTTCCAAACAAGTTTTAACATTCTTCTTGTACACCTGGGCTATCACTCACATGTACTAAATACAGGGTTTGCATAAAAACACAACTTTGTGATAGTAACATATATACCCACTACCCACTTCTTACACTCCAATGCACTCGAATTGGTAATATCATGTGACTGCAGCTATTAGTCTGCATTTTTCCAAGCACTTACATCAGCGTCATAGATGGGGATTTACCACAGTATGAGATGTTTCTCAATCTCTGGCATGCCTTTTATCCTTCTTTGTTTGCATGTGTTTGATTCTGCAGATGTGTACATCAGCTATCGGAAAGTCTGGTTTTGAGGTTGTGTCTTGCAAGTTATTTTTTTCTGTTGTTAAATCCATGTTTTAATGAATATGTCCCTATGTGTTATAGTGATTTTTAACAGTTATTTACATTTTCAGAACATATTTATTTAATATAGATTTGCCACAATTATTTGAATTCTATATGTAAAAGGCAATAGCTTTCACATCTCCTGTTGTCCCTTCCCTCTTCGATACACTAGCACTTGGCATGCTAGTAATCTAGTGTGTTTAAACAGTTTGGTTACACAACATAGAAAGTTTAACTAACCACTGTACCACGAGACACATTGTCACCTCTGGGCTGAGCTTAGGTTCATACTTGTAACGGTGCAACATCAATGTTTGTCATACTGTAAAAAACTGACATGAAAAATCCACAGAACTGGTTTTCTATTACAATTGCAAGAATTTAAGGTGTATATATAGCTCTATCAGTAAATAAAACACCTTGTTTTTACAAGTAATATATCAATATATAAAATTACTTTTTAAATCAGAATATAATCCTAATAAAATACAGCTATTTTGCACTGTCTCTCATATAATGCATAAATGTGTAAGGATAATATGTATAGGCTAATATGGTCCATGTTTTAGAAATGTAACATGTTACTGTATCTGTATAAATGCAATTTAATTGGAAAGTAAACATTGGCCATAAATAGTGTCATTTAATTTTCAGATCAAAAACTCCACTTGTTGGAAATTCAGGCAGACCTGGTGATTGCTGAGCTACACTGCACGTGTATCCTCATCGATTTGAATAATACAATAAATAAAAGAAAAAGCTTAATATATCACAAGCAATATTTATTTTCTGGCCTGTTGTGTTTGATGGGCCAGGTACTGACCACCAACCTTATTAAAAACATTATTGGCAAAACAGTTATAACACTGCTGATGAGACTGGTGATTTGTTCCATTTACCTTACCTCGAGAATCTCTAAAACACTGATATGTGCAGTATATCAATGGGTTTCTACATACTTTGCGTGTACCTTTTGCACAAATGTATATATTAATAAAGCAATTATTGTAAAGTTGTTACAGAGTGACTTTGTACATCCAACCAAATCTTGTTTCTCAAGTTCAGACTTTTCCATTCTGTGAACCCTTAATATTGGAGTATTTTCAGAACATCAAAATCAATAAGCAGGGTTCCTTAAATTTATTAGGTGATCTAGACCTACTTGGTATTAGTTTTTGTTGTTGTTGTTGATTTTTTTTATTGGAGCATGAAAGGAACAAAAATATGAATCAAAGGTTTGCAATAACAAACATGTACATGTAGATAACTAGGTAGCCGATGGTGCAGACCTCAGTCTTAGGGGGAAATTCACAAAAGTCGAGTTAGGGCAACCCGCGGCTGCGAGTTTATCGCAGCCGCGAGGTTACAAGTACGCAGGCGCGAGGTCACCGCGTCT
>JABWIB010000702.1:23090-33096 GCA_016617825.1 Platyplectrum ornatum | reverse complement strand
CACTTAAAAAATACAAAAAATAGATATATACAGATATATAAACTCAATAACGTAAATAAAACAATGTCACACATTTGCCACGGCACCTAGAGAGACATAGCACTGCCGTCATCCACTGCTGCTGTTTTGCCTTGCAAGTGGATGAAGCACCACTTTCCACCTGCTATGTCGCCTAAATAGACCAAGCCCCTGCACTTAACTAGTGCACTCACAGCGCAAATTTACCCTTATGTACCCAGCTCATTTGTGTCTCTTCTTGGGTGAAGACTTGATTTGACTTGAAGACTTGATGATTTTACAACGCCCCAGGATGCCCAGGCCTTCTTAACCGAAGAGGCAGCTCACCACTTCCAGATTGCCAACAGTACCGATCCACAAGCTTCATTGCCTCCACTGACTTCCTGATCTGCGGGAGTTGCCACAATAGCCCGGTCTAGCTGATCATCCTCCTCCTTCCGACTACTGATGTTTATACTGCATGTTACTGATACTACCTGCTACTGCCTTGTTTCCCTCTGTACTTCCCTGGTCTTCTTCCACTGGTACGGGTCTCTGATGATGTTGCTGGGCATCTGCACTTGTCTGCTTCTCGGCCTTCAACAGGACCTGCTTTGTTACCTGTGCCTCTCCTCCGCTGTGGCTTCGGACTGCAGTTCCTGACACGGACTCACACCCAGGATGCTCTTTGGAAGGACTTTGGGATTTATTCTTTAGAGCTCTTTGTTCTTCTCCTTTTTCGGGGAAGGCTTCCTCCTTTGTCCTACTGTTTCTACACTCTCTTTTCGGTGGTGGGAGGGATGGTTGGTGGGATAATTGTGACACCTGTCTTTTGAATGTTCCGATGCATTGATTTTCTGTATACTGTATATTTGCTCATGCTGCACGTCATGCACCATAACAACGCCACCCCTCAAATCGCAGTGTAGTCCTGTACAGCTATGCTTTACATGAAACCAACAGGCATATGGCTGCCTGGGTGGCTACTTTCTACCACCTCCCATCTGAGTGAATCCTCGGCCTGCTCCCCTCCCTCCCTCTCCCTTCTCCCCATGGTTATATCCGTGCACCCCCTCTACCTTTCCTCCCCACCCTTTTCCCTGACTCTCTCAGGATTCTCATGTTCTCTGTTTTTTTCATGTACTAGTTGTGGTTTGTCTAGAGCCTTTACGGTTCCAGGTTTTTCTTATATGTTGCCCGGTAGCTTCTTTTGGCCTTTAGGCCTGCTCATGGTCTGTGACTTTGACCTGTGATGTTTTTGCCCCTTTCTATTCTCTTCCTCTTGGTTTCTCACTCTTCTTGCCTCCTTTCTGTGTTTTGTCTGTCGACCCCTTTGTGTCTCCTCCTTTGTGTAGTGGATGACTCCGTAGACTTAAGGTGCTTCACACTTCTTGACCGGATTTTCCCTGACCTTCTGACTGTTGCCCTGGCTGAGCTGGGTGTCGGGGTTGGCAGATTTGTACTTGTGCCTCTTAACTAGACTTTTTATGGTCACCTTAAAAATTGGTAGTATACATTCCCCAATAAAATGTAAAAAACTCTTTCTCTACAGAAATTTTGTGTAGAGGCTGCTCTTCTCCAGGAGACACATTTATTACCCCCTGAGATATTCAAATTGAATACCATGGGCTTCACAGTAATATCCTCAGCTAGCTACACAACTAAAGCCAGGGGAGCAGTTTTGTTGACCCGTAGTCACATACAAGTTTCCGTGCACTCTTATATCCAGTGCAGGCTGGACTATCTCCTTCTGTCCATTCCCCTCCTGTCCTCAATCATGGAAGTACAGATAGAACCTGTGACTCTGACGACCATGCTCTTGTTTGGTTCTCTATGTCCATGGGTACTGATGTTGGGTCCTTCCATCCTTGGCAATTCCTGACCTGTCTCTCCGCTTCTGTTACCTTCCGCGACATACTAATCTCCTACTGGCACATGTTCTCCCTATCCAACGATGACCACCGGGATGACCCTGCCCTCTTTTGGCCACATTCACGTCAAAGGACTCCAAATCGCACCCTCGGGCTGTATGTTACCACACAGCGCAACCTGTCAATAGCTTATGCTATATTTTCCAGCCAACCGTACTAGACCTCACAGGGATCGCTACAGAGAACTGTAAGCCCACTTTGATAATATAGTCTCTGGGGGTTTCTTTTTTACATATTCGGAAATAAATGTGGTCAGTTACTTTCCAATCTCCTATCAGGCCAATACCCCTCCCCCTACATTTATTGCCTTTGGCTATTACTTATCTGCTTAATGCTTATTACAGTTTTGAGACACTTATCATGCCTGGTGCTCCCTTAATAACAGACAGGCATTTCCTGTACTCCCCTAGTTGGGGAAACCCTGCCTTCCCGCCCACCCTGGGCAATGCTACCTTCCTTACATGGAAATTGAAAGGCATCCTCTCGTACCGCCTTCGACCTGGGTGGTATACTCCTTTCTTATCAGACCCTATGAGATCGGTTTGATTTACCCCACTCTAACTTTTTCATGTATTTACAGCTCTGGCATTTTGCTCAGTACCCCTTATTATTCCCCCTGATTACGACATTATGATGTAATTAATCTCCCTAGTGAGATCACACCCTTATAAGACCCATCATCTGCAAGGTGACTTATTGTTAGGCACCAAAAGCAAGCTTTGGCGCTCAGTCTTTCTACGATTTTTTTGGTCTTCCATCCATTTATCATTTACTCTCTCATCAAGACTCCATACTTCGTATCCTTCACTCCTCACAGTTACAGGAAGTACACATACGCACCTTACGCCGGATGAATATGGCTCTGTTGCAACGCCGCCACATGGTTGCCTTGGAATCTAGACATTGCTTGAAATGCCGTGCTCCTTTAGCTTCATTTTTCCATGCATTCTGGTCCTGCCGCAAGATTTCCAAATTCTGGAACAAGGAGATGCTCCCTGCATTGTGAATGCCACTTTTTTCACCTCAGCTTTTAGCAGCAACATTAAAATTATGGAAGCAGCAGTTGCTCACAGTGGTACAGACACATTGCCTGGTCCATATATTGTGATTGTGACTCCATGGGGCCGTTTCAATGCCGCTTCACACAGTAATTCCCCCTTTACGCTGTGTGCGTAAGGGAGAGAACTTTTTAGCTCACAGATGTGTCTGTGAGTCAGACACTGGATGTGACCCAGACACTTGTTTTCTTATAGAAGGGAGTGGATAATTACCACATTTTGTTTATGAGCATCTGCAAACAACACACTTATGGTAAAGCCTAGGTTAAGCCATTAACATACGATTCATATTTACGCACCAACCCTATTTTATGTGGGAACATTGCATGAATTGAGTTGTATTTGTAAGGGGTGGTCTTTCCTCACATGCACTGTAGTTGCGATAGTTATTGATTAATGGTATGGGAGGAAGCCCACATTCGTAGTATAGATTTAGAAACATTTCAATGTAAAAATTGTGAATCCATTTAATTATAGATATTTATTTTATTAGACAACAAGGGACTACAGTTCAGACAAGCTATTAAAATATTCAGTGTTTTAAAGCATATATAAAAATAGCATCAGTTAATTCTGGAAATGTTTTTTATAGTTACTATTTCCTGTGAATTGTACCATAATAAATGGTCCTCTGACTCATCTTGTCACTTACAATAAACATGAGGTTTCCTACTATTATTTAGAAATATTAATGGTCATTTATAAGCAGAGGCTGAAACATGTTCTGTCACTTCCTACCACCTACATATATTACTGGTTACAAGGTATAATTTTACTATCAGCATAGCAAATAGATACAGTTGGAAGTTGGAAAATGTATATACTAGGTGCAACAATGACAAAACTGGAGACCTGACAAAACCAACAACCCAAAAACATAATAACTAAACCCAAACACTTTAAACTGGAACACAGGTAAACTTAACACAGATAAAACAAACAAGGACAGGACTGAGAACACTAAAGCTGGGCCCACACATGTTAGACCCAGGTACTTGTAAAACCATGACTCATATGAACAGCCTGGATTTTGTTTTTTTCATGTTCTTTAGTTAGAGGAGTTACTAGAAAATATTGCTTCAACATGTCCTGATAAGTGTGAGCAGTTATAAATTGTGTTATCAATGGTACCATCACTGTTGGCTAAATTTTCTCCTACACTACCTGTTATTTGCTGTTGGGGATACTCTGCTACTGGCACATATTTATACAGAGCACTATGGATACATGTGAGAAACCTCCTTTCTACTGATGTGCATTTTCTCCTTCTTCTGGGGATCCCAGAGGTATCAAAATAGATTAATTGTTCTTGTGACATCTGTGGCTACATATTTCATTGCACTATATTGCTACATTGCTGTCACTTTTCAGGAATCACTTTTCAGGAATTGGTCACAAAACATGGTATGGAATTAAATTTACTAAATTAAATTAAATTGACTAAATTCCTGGGATTGGAAAAGTTGAGATTTTGCCTATAGCAACCTATGAGATGTGAGCTTTTATTCTCCAATATGTAAAATGAAACTGAGAGCTTGAATCTGATTGGTTGCTCTGGGCACCCTTACCACTTTTATAATCCCACAGTTTAGTAATTTTAGGCCTCCAAGTGCATTTCAAACAATAGAGCAAAGTCTTTTTGTAAAATCTGAAAGTCATGGGCTTCATATTTTGAAGCCTCCCTAAAAAAAACCCTGGTTACCTAGACTTTCTTTTTGTTGGATCCTTAAGAAATAATTTCTATAGGTTAAATATGTTGGTAAACTAAGATATAGATAAGTTATATAGTGTTATATGTAAAATACTTTGTTGTAAATTATAACTTTGTTAATATAAATTATATATAAAAACAAAATCCACCAACACATAATTAAGGAACCGTCCTGCAACTATAATTTTACAGATTTCGCAGAACTGCGCCGGATAAGCCCCACGACCTCTTGTATTGGGCATGGTTAGAAAAGACAAATTAATGTTATTAAATGGATAAAGCCCCTGTTTTACTTAATACTCTATACCAGATTGAATATTTAGGACTCACTGATGATATCTTTCTTTGTCATTGTTGTTTTTTATATCTGCTCAAAACAGTCAAGCATTATAAAGTGCTCCCCTGTTACATTTCCCATCTTGTGTTGCATATAAATGACATTATGTTTAGCAGACTGTATGAGCCAGGTGGCACTTATTTGCCATTACATTTTATTCTATCAGCTGCACACAGACCTCAGGTTTTTGTTATTGTATATAAAAAATAAGCAAAAATAATAGATCTGTGGTCTTTTAATTAATTTATAAGAAGATCAAATAAACATAATGATATTTGTTTTGAGAAGTCAGTAATTACTTTGTTGCAGGGAATTGCTTATTACAAATAGAAATGGATAATTTCACTACTAGAATTACTCATCATTATATTTTACCTTAAGTGTGTGTATGTTTCACCATATTTTGGTTTGTGACTGGTCTGCATCACCTGGACAAATACAGGAATTCAGTGTGTTGCACAAACATTTTGAGAAAACAGTTGGAAATACGTCAGTAGCCTTACAGTGCAATGTGTAATAAATGATTCATGGCACGGCTGAGACCTGTGGTGTAAAAAGTCACCACATGAAGCGTAACTATTACAGCAATAGGTTATAGCCTGAGGATCCAAGCAATGCGATTGTTTAGGCATCAGTCAATGGAGAATAACACTAATGGTGCCACAGCTTGAAATCAAACCAAAGAAATGTTGTTTTTTGAAATGTTATTAAGCAATGTAGGAACAGCAACAATATAATACTATACAAAGCTATGATGCCAGTTGCACACAATTAAAGTGTGTGAGATAAAATGATTAAACCAGGGGAAAATTCCAACATATTTAATTCATTTCAGCCTTCATTTACGTGTTTGAAAGAAATTATTAGGCTCTTCTGTATTACTGAGATGGCAGAGTGGTGGAAACATAGTAAATGCTCCTACCCCCCCCCTGCCTTACAAGTTATATCCTTATCAACCTATGTTATCCTGTCTGTGTAACAAAAAACTAATGTTGGATAATATCAATCTATGTTATACATATCTACATGCTTATATCTAAACATGTTCAATAAGCATCTTAGATATAACTCTGAATAAAAACGTGTCCAGAAGGTGGCAGTAATTTGATAACTATTCTTCATATTTTATAGTTTATACATAAAAGCTTACAGATATAATAAAGACTACTATGCAATGTATAGGATATTTTATCTGTTTGCAGGTGTTTTATATACTGTATGCCTAGGAATACTATACTATCTGTCGTTAACCCTTACCAAAGATATTTATGTCATTATGTCTCAATTATGCAGAAGTATGTAAAAAAATCGACTTGTATCCATTATAGAAAATGCATAGGGATAAGGAAAACCAGTGGACATGTACATTAATATGAGCAAGTTATAGGTTGCAGGATTTTTAGTTTATGTGACCATATTAAAGTGACATAAGCTCCAGTTTGCATATTGTTGGTTCTCAGGAACGTCTAATGTCTTCTGGCTGGAGAATTCTTATATATTGTGCACTTTGTCACAGACCTACTGTACATAAACTGCCCTGGATTGCGACCCTTGGAAGACATGTTGAGATTATGTTACCCCACATAATCCTGTTCCCCACCTGGATTTACCCTAAAGTAAAGCAGGCGGGACAGGATGGGAACCCCTCACCCCAGGAAGATAATCTTAAAATAAACTTACTTTAAATTTTACTTCTCACACAAATGATCACACCAATTTTATAATAGGACTGGGGTTACCAATTGTTACTAATTTTAACCTTGGCATGGATTTGGAATTGTTGCTGGATCAAATGTACAATCACATACATGGGGGAAATACTTTACAAATTGGTTGTGCACAACATACATTACAAATATCTAATTATTTCCGCATCAAACAAAATGAAACAAAACATTTGGCTCTCAAAAACAAAATATTTAACTCTCCGCTCTTTCAGCTCTTTTTAGTCTTAGGCCTAAGTGGATAACTGCACTGTCCCCACTCTATATGATGAGTGCGGCACAGCCTCTCTCCTTTTGATGATGTGTCCAGTATCTAGGGCCTTGTCATGTACTTTCCACAGGTCTCCCGTCGGTGATTCGGGAGGTTTAGCTCTTATAGTCAGGGAATTGGCAGTCATATTACAGTCAACAGGCCTTACTTCAGTGACTTGCCTCAGTGGTGTGTCCAGCACCTCCCTTTCATCACTGGCCTCGCACCCGGCATGAAGGGGTGACAGTCGGTCCATTTGTTCCGCCTAGGAACTCAACTCTGGCCTCTCCACAGTCACTGCCATAGGTTTGCTCTCCTTCTCCATAAGCTCCACCGTCCACTCGATGACAGCCATTTCTCCACTACGCCGATGCTCATCCAAGATGGTACCCACTCACTCCAAAGGTTTTTTGCTCTGACAGTTACTTATATAGCTTTCCTCTCAGTGCTAACAGCCAATTATGAAACTAACAGGTCAGGGGTCAAACTCATTCACCAATCATCAATTAGTAAATGACCTGGCCACATTTTGCCCAGCAATCACTTCATGACTCAGCCATAGTCTAAAAATGATTAACCCTTTATTAGCATTGCTGGGGTATCACAGATACGCGACTTTTGGCAAAAGAGCACAACTCTACATATGGTGGCAAAAGTTACGTTCCTCTGCGCTCAAAGTCTGGATCAACCCCAAAGAGTTTATTACACAAGGTAGGAAACAAACAGCAATGGTACAAACAAATTCTATAAACAGATCACATGGATTGCAGGGTATGGCAACAGAAGAACTGAATCTGGGTATAGGGCCTTGACTGGGACAGGAGAAATACAGACAACTGGTTACAGGGACAAACAGACAGAACTAACTGAGTGATAATGCAGCAAATGACCACAAGAAAAAGGTAAATAACAATAACATAAACATATAAAAATTGACCCAAAGACACAGACAGGATGCAAGCAGGAAAAAACAAACAAGAGCACAAATAAATAAACCAGACAAGAGGAAGCTAAGAGGCAGCAGGAATAGATGAAAAAGGACTAGATGAAGCAGACCAAAAAGAAACACAGCTAACAGGAAGCAGGAAAGGACCAGACGACACAATGACCTGCACCTGAGTAATTCATAGGAGTACTATTTAATGTAGGCATTCAGGTACAGAAAATGAATGAGACAACAGAATAAGTCCTATGGTGCCATAAATAGGAGAACACTGTATCCAGTGTAACACTATGGTCTGTCATTCCCAGAGTCAGGTGCAGACATCATGAGGCCCTAGGCAAAATATTTGTTTGGGGACTCCTATACACCTTAATAAATAATGTGCACATTTATACACATACAGAACTATAGGTATTTAATATTATCAATTAAAAATGTAACACTAGTGATGGCAGTGCAGTAAGCATAAATTATATAAAACACACCTATGACCATTAGGGTTACCAGGATGAAAAGGGGGTGTGGCTTGGGGCGGGGATAACTTCTTCGGCCCAGCAGCCAGGATATTAAAAAATAAAAATATATATACATTGCTGTATACACAGGTGACAGGTACAGCGCTGTGTATATAGGTAACAGGATAGGTACAACGCTGTGCACACAGGTGACAGGTACAGCGCTGTGTATATAGGTAACAGGATAGGTACAACGCTGTGCACACAGGTGACAGGCACAGGGCAAAATATATATAAGATAATACAATGTAAAATATAATGTGACTCTGGCACTGTGTATTCACCAAGGGCAGCTGTAGCTACATTAATTAAAGTGGAACCTCCCCCCCCCCCCCACAAAAAAAAGAAAGAAATTACCGGCAATTACTATTGCCGTTAAAAAAAAACAGAGAGTACTTTAGTTACAGAAAGCAAATTAAATTACTGGGGTACTTTTTGTTTTGCTTGTGTGTCGATCATCCTAGTCTTTCATATACTAGTTTGAATTAACCTATAATGATTAAAGGTATTTCTTTCCCCCGTTATACAATATTAACTGGACAACATTTAGTATGTCAATGAACCACATGCACACACATTAACAGCTTTTATTATCACTGTATAATTTGGATACCTTCCTCTCAAACGTGTGCTTGTCCTGTGCTCTATTCCGCTGAAGATACAGATCTGAGTTAGAAGCCTATTGTGTATGAATGCACTGTAGTACACAGGGTTGATTCAGAGCACGTACCCCTTTTTTCAAGGGCAGAATAGGTTGAAGTATTAGCCTGAGCAAATCCATGTTGCAATGTGAGGGATGGTGCAAATTATGTTTTATTATTTTTGACGCAGAGAAAATACTTTTCTTTTGCACACAGAACTCAAATATCTCTATGCATATGCAGTAATTTGATTGAATTTCAACATAGTTCTGATTGAATTTCACAAATGTAGTTGATCAAGGGGGAGCTGTGGACATAGCTTATCTAGATTTTAGTAAGGCTTTCGACACATTGCCTCATCGCAGACTGTTAAACAAGCTCAAAAACCTGGGATTGGAAACAAAAATAGTCGAGTGGATACGATCTTGGTTACAGAATAGATTCAAAGAGTTGTAGTAAATGAAATCCATTCTGGAGATGGTAGGGTTAACAGTGGAGTTCCCAATCTGTACTTGGACCTGTGCTATTTAATATATTTATTGGCGACATTACACATGGTATTCAGGGTATAATATGCCATTTTGCACATGACACAAAGATATGTAACAGGGTAGACACACCAGGAGGGGTGAAAACAATAATAAATGATATCGGTAGACTGGAGGAATGGTCAAGAGTTTGGCAACTGCAGTTTAATGCCAAAAATGCAAAGTCATGCACTTATGACGCAAAAACCCTAATTCTTAATACACCATTAATGGCATTACATTACAAGATACTGAACAGGAAAGGGATTTAGGGGTCACCATTTCATGTGACTTAAACGTAGTAGGGCAATGTAACAAAGCAATGAGAAAGGTAAGTCAGATGCTTGGTTGCATAGGGAGAGGAATTAGTAG
>JABWIB010000702.1:7851-21786 GCA_016617825.1 Platyplectrum ornatum | reverse complement strand
CGTCACTTAGTGAATACACATTTGACGATTTTCGCCGAATATTCGTCAGAAAGAACTTTCAAAGAAGATTCGTCAGTTACTGAATTCCCCCCCTAGAGTATGCAGGGAGACCAGGGAGAAAACTGAGAAAGTGGAATAGAGACCTAGAGTATGTGGGGAGACCAAGGGTAACAGGGAGACCAGAGGGAGAGGACTAGGGAAGCAAGGCAATGCAGAAGAAATAGACAAGAAACTGGCACAGAAGCCAGGGGCGAGAGAACCTATAACCCACGCTGGGGACACAAGGCGCGGGATACATATGGGGAGAGGTGACCAATGAGAGCAGGAGTGAGAGACGAGCCCCCGAAAGGAGGGCGGTGTCCCTGAAGTCTTCGGCCACCGAGACTAAGCTGGAGCAGGCGCGATCGCAGTACCAGAAGTACGCAATCGTGTCACAGAGCCCGGAACCCGGAAGTGGGAGTCCCTGTACGATCGCAAACGCTGGTGGTTCGCGATCGCTTCTTAACAACCAGGTGGAGGAGGGGGGCATTTTTCAAAGAGATGTAGTAGAACGTGAGGGAATGCGTATAAACTGGAGGGTGTTAAAGGGTATAGAGTTCAGGGGAAATGTGCTAAAGAATTACTTCACTGAAAGGGTAGTGGATGAGTGGAATAGCCTCCCATCAGAAGTAGTGGAAGCTAATACTATGGAACAGTTTAAGCATGCTTGGGATAAATATTAGGGTATTCTTAAATTTGGGTTGGTATAGCTTTAAATACACAATGGGGCAGACTGTATGGGCCATGTGGCTCTTATCTGCCACCACTTTCTATGTTTCTATATCTCTATGTAATCTGTACAATCGAGTTAGTAAAATTCTTTTTTGAACTCTAATTCTGTTTTCACAGTAAAAATATGCCTCCCATCACAGGTTTAACCCAGGTCTATACCTGCACCTATTTTGCCCTTAATGCAAAACACTTGCTCATCCTCAGCAAGTCTTTCTTTAGTCTGCCCCTGGTCCACTGTGCATAATATATGCATGTCATTACCATGACTCATGAAGACAAATTAATACCATAACACATTTTGTATGTGTTTAATAAGTTTAAATTGATATTTCCTAACAAGTGACTCAAATAGATGATCTCGTACTGGTTATATTCTGAGCTACACATGTAACGGATGGACAAACTCCCACATAGAGATGAAATAACTCACAATACCGCAAGCATTTATTTCCTTTTCACATGTATGGCTATCCTCCACAAGTTAATAATGAACCACTTTATTTCCATACCAAAATAAATATTGTATAAGAACATACTTTAAGTGTACCATACACTAAAAACTAACCATTGGTGGACCAACGGGATGTACCCATGAGTCATATAAAAACCATAAAAAATGAGCACTGGCTCATAAATAAAAAATACCAAACCACAACCACCACTAGAACAGCAATACCCTCATAGCAAAGGAAAAGCTCTTAACCCAGTCCATGTGCATAACTATATAGACGTTTCAGAATTGTTTCAATGACTTTTAAAGATATACAAATGAAATGTTCTTAATTTGAGATGTCAATGGATCATAACCAATTTCCATGTAGTGGCACATAGGAAATGATACTATGTTAAAAGATAATTTCTTATCATATCTATCTCATATCTATCTGTCTTTTTTCTTTCTTTCTTAAATTAACTAATTTATGCATGTTTCTCCATGTGTCCTCCACATACCAATTCATACATTATCCTCTCAGGTGTGTGATAAAATAATAAAAAGTGGATGTACATACAGTTTGTAGAATTTGAAAAATATAAATGATTGGAATGTTACTGTTCTTCAGCGCATCTTAAATTTAGCCCTTCTCATCCCACATAATAACTAATATTAAGACAATATTGAGGCCATATTGAATTCAAGTGTTCATAGGAATGGGAAAATGACCTGCACCATCTAAGAGACAATGCAATTCTATGGAGGAAGCACAAACAGCATCCCCTGCTACCACGTCTCTTTAAATAAGAGAAAATCCCCTTCTCTCATTTAAGTATAGCACAGAGCTGTCAGATTCAGATGCTCCCTATCTGCTGTTTTCCAGGTGGATGTGCAGGTCTGGATCAGCTTCTAAATGCTCATATGGAAGGACACTATATAAAATGGCACATATCACTCAGTTATTACCATGTATGTAGTTGTAATATATATATATATTTATATATATATATATATATATATATATATATATATATATATATATTTCCATATCACATAAAAAATTGTTGTGGCCAATGTGGCCAATTCCAATTGCGTCCAGTCCATCCTAAGGTGGAAGAGGAGTTTATCATATATTTACCAAGAGATTCCCAATATCTATCATTATTCCCAATATTTAACATTATTATAATATGCTATTAATCTGGTTTGTTTTAATATAATTTATTTCAGATAATGATTAAATACCATTTTTTAAATAAGGTTAACAAACTCTTTATGAACTCTGTATGAATTAAAACTTCAGCCTCAATTCTGAAAAAAAGTAGGTTCTACCTTACCACTTCCACTAAGAATTAACAATTCCAAACCACAATGCTTACGCACTTTTCACATTATGAAACCAGTGAGGTAATGGCCTGAATCCACTAACCATATATTTAAGGTGCTGTTTATTTACCTGACACAGGGGAAATCCCCACATGCCTTTATGCTTAATGAACCCTAATTGGTTTCCTATTCTTGTAAAATCTTTTATGAAATACAGAAAATATCCATTTATATAAAACGCACTGTTACTAAATGTGTTATATAGAAAAGTTTAGCAAAGAGATGTTTTACAGGAATCGATTTGTATGTTAAGGAAATGAAAGTTATTATACAATTAATAATTTCTTTTTATGAATTTTGTCTGTGTTAGGTATTTGTCTAAGGGGTTATTTTATGTAACAATGTTTACAGTACAATAGTGTTTATACATTCAAGTAATATTGTGCACAATCTATTTATATTAGTGCAAATGGATGAAATATAAGAAATATCTACTATGTATGTACTATGGCAACATCATAACCTTATCCTCTAATTCCTCAAAGGGAATGGAGAGACAACACAAATTACTGAAATCACTGAAATTGAAATTAGGATAAATGTACTCTTTGCATCAATATAATGCAGAAGTAAAGACATAAGAGCCATTTACATTTTTGACATTATAATACACAATTTACATGAAAATTCCCAAACAAAAGGTTGCAAGTTTATGAATGTGGCTTGATCAACATAATGTCGACATCATGATGCAGCCGAAGAAATGGTGTCGAACTCCTGACTTTCGAGATGGTGATTATAGATTAATTGACCATATCCACTAACAGACCAGCATGCCCAAGCATACCTAAATCAGGTGATCACTGACATTATTGAAACAGAGGACGGGATCCAGACTTAAGCATATTGCTTAACTAAGTTAACTAAGGTACTAGACCGGCACCAGATCTCTCTATGACATATATATAATTGAATTATTATATCCAAGTTTGACCTTGTATATAAAGCTGCTAATTTTGCACAAGTACTTTATTATAACTAGGCAGCTATGTTCTTCTACAAGCTAAACATCAGAGTATCTGATTAAATACATTAGCACTTTTCAAGACATCAGAATTGTCTGAACAACATACTTAGGGGGAATCTGCTGTCTAGTATTAACGGGGGAAGTGCAATTATTATGCACTAGCACTTTGTTAATACTATATAATAATGAATACTATATGGAGCACTAGCACTTTGTTTGAAATTTATAAATAATTACAGAGATCATGACATTAGATTAAATGGATTAGTAGTGCACCTCTAGTAAATTTAATATATTGGAAGGTCATAACATTGGATATTAACAAGGATACTAAACAATTACAGGAGAGATATGTCTGGTAGCCGTTCTTAATTTTTAATTCTATACTTAACACTTTTTTCATTCTTACCTTTCATCACGAATCTATTTTTTAATATTTCGCTCAAAATTAAAATATATTCCTTGGTTTTAATATAATATAAATAAAGATATATGGTTTTATTATTCTTTCAGTCACTCACTGTAATTTCTAGGTATTGATAAATAGTGCACCCATATATAGAACTTCTTTTCTTTTTTGAGTTAAATTGTCATGACTTAAGTTCGAGGGTAGCACCGCCCGAATAAATATGGGTTTTATTTTTATATAGTTGGAAATATACCTATATGTATTTACATCTGTATGCATCTAATGTGCACTTGGATGAATAAGAGGTATTATTCGTGATATAATCGAGGACGTTAAATACCTAGGAATAACATAAGGAAAGAAATAAGGGATATAATTTGTGTTATAGGTGTGCATTCTATATTTTCTTTTGCATAGTAACAGCAAGCACTGTACTATGCCGGCTTTCTGGTTAAAAAAAATGAATAGAGCCGAAATCAGAGGTTGCGCTATATGAAGCTGCAGCCTCTACTAGTGCCGATATAAGAAAAAATAAATAAATAAATAAAAAAAAACCATATACACACACACACACAACATTGTTTATTAAAATAAAAAAAAATTTACACTAAGGGCTGGATTCAGCTTTTCACTCTCATGACTTACACTCATGACTTACACTCTCATGGGTAAAACCATGTTGAATTGCAGGGGAGATCAAATGAATGTTAGTGTTTGCATGCAGGGAGAATGCTTTATTTTTGCAATTTGCACACAGATACTGACCAGCGTTAAAGCTGGCCATACACCAGAAAGATAATCTTTCCAATCAACAGATAAATGACCATCACAGCAGAAATCTGTTACATGTGTACTCACAAAACATGCATTTAATGAGTGCACATCTAACAGATTTCTGTTGTGAGGGTCATTTTTCTGTTGATTGGAAAGATTATCTTTCTGGTGTATGGCCAGCTTAAGAGAGCAGACCAATATCCATAGAAAAATTACGTTCTTCTTAACGCTTAAATCATCTCTGAGATGATGTATGCACGGCCACATCTCCCCAATTGGAGAGCATATTTAAATTATAAAAACTCCGCTTTCTCTCATTTAAATAGTTGCTTCTTCAGTGCAAGCACTAAAAGATGGATGGGCAGCTCTGTGCCCATATGTCTGCCAGTTAAGGCTAGTTAAATAGCATTCATATGTTCTATGTAAAATAACCAAATGAACTTGTTGAAAACGGTTGCATATTTGACAGAATCAAAATCTCCCTCCAATTATTATCATAAATATTTTCTACAACCATTTCCCATTGTTCCTTCAATATGTCTAGATTTGTAACCCCTGTTCCAGAGCTAAGTGCCTGCTGCAGCACCAAGGCAGCACAGAAGCTGGCTTCCTGCCGGTGACCTGCACACCGTCTTCTCTGAAGGGGGCTCCCATTCTGCTCTCCCTGAGGTCTCCTGCCACTCTCCTCTGGTGAGATATCATAGTACCTGGCATCAGGTACACTCTGGGGGCTATCCTTGCCTCTGCAGCCAGCTCAGCCAGTATCTTGGCTGGCTAATCTCTCCAGCAGCTCCACCATTGCTCCAGCCCTCCTCCTCCTCATAAAGGGTCTGCTCTTCTAACCTGCCATAATCCCCTGAAGTTTCCTGACCTGCCATGACCTTCCACCTATCCTCCCCATTTCTGTTTTCATCATGCAGAAATCCTCTGTCCACCAGAAAAAGGCATCTACGGTCGAGATTACACAGCACATCTACCGCCAAGACAAGCCCTCCCACCAAGACTCCTCCCCCCCATCCTCTCCGCCCAGCTGCTGAGGAGGACATGGACGGCGAAGGAGGTCCGGCAACCAAAAGGGTCATTTCGGATCTGCGCTCTCGTTGACTTGAAACAGTCGCTCACTACAGAACTTAAAAAGACACTGGGAGGACTTAAACGGGATATCAGATTGGTACCCTTCCTATCGCCTTCCCAGATCCTCTTTGAAAGAGCCCACCAAGCCCTTCGTCCTCGCCCAAAAGACTCAGACCCGCCTCGAGACGTGGTTCTTAAATTTCTATCCTTTAAGGCCAAGCACCAAATCACAGAGGTTTCCCAAAACTCCAACCATGTTCATTTTTAAGCCTCCAAGTTGCAAATCTTCAAGGTCCTGGCTCCCTCCACCATTGTCAAGCGCTGGGACCTCTGTCCTATTACTCTGCGTGACAATGGGTACAAGTACCGCTGGGGCTTTCCCTTTCACCTAGTCGTGGATGTAGGGGACCCACAACATTCGCTCCGTGGAAGATGACCATCAGCTTCTTTGCAAACTTCATCTTCAACCTGTACAGACCCAGACCTCCACGGATGTTGAAGGGACTGATTGACCTTGTTTTGTTGTCTTCCCTTAATTTGCATGTCTTGTTTAGCTCTCTTATCTCTCATTCCTTTTGTGCTCAGCATAGACTCTATTTGATCTGACTCCCTGTTACCCCTGTTACTATTGCAAGCTGTTATCTGTAATCCCTCCCCTATTGTTGGGTTACCCCTTCTGGGTTATTAAGTTAGGTACTGTTCTTTTCCTAATAATAAAAATGGGTGGATATTTTTAGCGCTTATATGTACACCTAATGCTCACCTCAAATACATTCAAAATTGGGGTTCACTTTCCCCATGAACATAGATATACAAAAACAAAGATATTGAATATTGTGGGAGCAGGTGTTATAGTGATAGTGAGGGTGATATTAAAAAGGAAAATTGTTCAACATACCACACTTCATCAATATCAAAGTTAATTAGAGTCCAAAATAGATTGATTTTCAAGTCCTTGCTGTAAAAATCGTAAAATGGTCCCAATAAAGTTTTTTTGTCCTGTGTGAAAGTGTTTTTTTGTTCCCTTTGAATGAGTCCGATCCAGCCTTAGTTAGAATCCACCCATATAGGGGGCAGGAGAGAAATATAAAACATAAAGAAAAACAATGTTATAGTATGTTCTATTTAACCCCTACAATATTCAAAATTCAGGTGGATATAATAAAAATTCAGGTGGATATAATAAAAAGAAGTGGGTTCAAATAGAATAAAAATTATTTATTACACAAAGTACCCTAAAATATATTCAATTAAAATTACATAAAAATAAGAATACAATAAATAAGTAAGTAAATGAATAAATAGATATGAATTGGGAGTTCGTACCCAGTGGTAAGTAGGGCAAAGGACCATGCAGGTAGGCTACAGCTGACCCGGGTGCTGGATGGAAAAGACCGTGGAGCCTGCTTGGGACGATGTCCTGACTCTGGGGAACTGCCGACAATTTGTGTAGTCACAATCGCTGATGCGTTTCTGGGCTCACCCCCTTCCTCAGAGCGGTGATGTTCTTTTCCTGTTATCTTTCTGTTTTCTGTGCTTTGGCTCTGGACGTTCCCCCGTCCGTGGCCACCTCCCCCGCGCCCCCATTCCCACATACACATATCAGGGACCCCAAATTAATAAATTTACCCAAGTCTGTTATTTCCTCTCACCCGCCCGTTAGGCTTGCATTTGTCATGACCAGAGCCCACCCCTGTTTCGGGCTCCCACCCTGTGGCCATCCCCCCATACTCGGGGTGTTCGTGCCATCTCCTGCTGACCTTACTACCTCCTCTGTCTATAAGTACCTCTGTCTCTTTTTTCTCCTTCCTCTCTCCCCCCACCCCTATTTTTCCTACACTTTTCCCCTTTATCCTTCCCTACCTTTCCCCTCCTTGCAAGTATCCAGGCACCTGTACCCCTTATAACCCACCAAGCATCTGAATGCTCTATCCCTGAATGCCAAAGACCTGAACTCCCCTCGAAAATGTTCTTTGCTCTTTTCGTTTTTACGCTCCACTAATGCTGATATTGTATTTATACAGGGGACCCACTTCAAGAAGGATCACCACTCCTCGTTGACCTTTACGTCTCCAAAAGTCATGGTGTAGCAATCCTGGTGATGTGTCCCTTTTACTCTTAACACATTAATCAAGGACAAAGAGGGATGGTTTCTTGTCCTGGAGGGCAAACTGGGCTCCTCAGACATCACTATAGCAAACCTTTACACTCCTAACTTGGGACATTCCTCTTTTTTCCATACATTTTTTTTCACACCCACGGCTTTGGGAAGGTTCTGTTGGGGGGTGACTTTAACACTGTTATCTCTCCCTCCGTTGATCGATTTGGCTCTCATCCTGAGGGTTCCCATGTCCCAGGCTCTCGGCCACTGCATAGACATATGGCCAAGGCGGGCCTATTTGACACTTGGAGAGCCTTGTATCCTTCCTCCTGTGACTACACCTTTTATTCTGCCCCACATGTCTCCTACTCACGAATTGACTTGTTTCTTTGTTGCTCCTCCTTGACTCTTCACCTGACCTCCGCCTTCATCCCTCTGAACCCCTGGTCAGACCACTTTGCCCCCCTGACGGTATTCGACCTTCAGATAAATGCCGGGGTGCGTTCTTCTTGGCGGCTCAACGAGAACCTGCTTAAGATTTCTCAGTTTCATTACCTTGTCTCGACTAAACTGACTGACTATTTCACTCTGAACAACACTCCAAACGTTTCTTTCCCAACTGTATTGGAGGCACACAAGGCAGTCATCAGGGGGGACATTGTTAGCTTCGCTACAGCTAGGAAACGCTTCCTGTTGCGGACTCTCTTACTTCCCAACTCCTTGACCTTGAACGCCAACATAAACATTCATAGTCCCCATCGATTTTGGAGAGGCTCACTCAGCTTCGGGGCGAGCTTTAGCAACCTAGCCTCCGGTTTCTAAGACAGCAATTTTATGAAAAGAGCAACAAGGCTGATACCCTTTTGGCTAACAGCCTCAAGGCTAAGAAGGCCTCGCAGACTATTCATTCTATTAGGGATACTTCAGGCATCCTCTGGTATGACCCCCGTCTGATTAACAAATCCTTTTTCCCTATTTTATGAATTTCTCTACAGCCTCCTTTCTCCAAGGGATGCTGCCTCTCATCTTGCTGACACTTAGACGTTTCTGGACTCCTGCCATTTGCTCCGCCTTGAACCCTCTAGGTCCTCAGCCCTAGGGGTGAATATCACTGATGAGGAAGTCCAGCAGGCCCTGAGCTCTCAAAAACCCTCTAAAGCCCCGGAGCCAAACAGCCTCCCCTTGAGCTATTATAAATACTTTCCCGATTTCTTTATCCCCAAGTTGACTAGCCTCTTAAATATGATCCTCCAGGCGGGACATTTCATCCATCCTCGACTGTCTCCACCATCGTTGTCATCCCCAAACCAGGCAAGGACCACACACTCTGTCCTAACTATCGCCCTATATCTCTTATAAACACTGACATAAAACTTTTTGTCAATGTTTTGGCTAACAGACTTAACAGGGTTTTATCTGACTTGATTCATCCTTACCTCATGTCAATCCCTGGATAACACACATAGGGTGATTGCCCTAAACCACCACATTAATCTATTAAACTACCATCTGTCCTCCTGGCCTTGGATGCAGAAAAGGCCTTCGACCGGGTTTCCTGGCCTTTTATGTGTTCAATGCTGGAGGCATTTGGTTCAGCAGCCCTTTTCGTACTGCTATCCAAGCTCTCTACCTCACTCCCACCTCTAGGGTTTTAACCAACGGCCATACCTTTTCCCCCTCCACAATGGTACCAGATAAGGCTGTCCTCTTTCTCTTCTGCTATTTGCCCCGTGCATAGAGCCTCTGGCAGCTAAACTGCATCGTCACCCTGACGCCTCCAGTATTCTCCTTGGCAACACTCAATACAAGATTTCCCTGTTAGCCGACAATGTCTTAGTGACTCTATCCAACCTGGTTGTTCTCTCCCCAACCTTGTGACTCCATCGTTTTGGGTTCCTCTCCGGTTATAAGATTAACGATTCCAAGTAGGAACCGATATCTCTCCAGCTCACTAGAGAGGTGAGGGAGGCGTTATTCTACGTTTTCAGTGGCACCCTTACTCTCTTTGTTATGTTGGGGTGACTATAACTAAACATTACTCCGACCTCTACCGAGCTATTTAGTCCCCCCTCTTGTCCCATATTAACCAAGACCTCCTAGCCTGGTGTACCAAATGCATCTCGTGGACTGGGCGGATTCAGGCTGTAAAAATGAACATCCTTGCGCATTTGCTCTACCTTTTCCAGGCGCTCCCGGTATGTGTTCCCCCATCATCTCTCTGCCAATCCAAGATGCCTGTGGATGCTTTATCTGGGACGGGAAACGCCACTGCCTTAATAGAACACTTCTTTCTGCATTTCCTCCCCTGGCTCCCTCGGCTCCATAGACCCACCTCTGCATATGACTGCCCTTCCGTCTCTGTTACTCTCTCTGTGCGGGACTCGGCCATCTCCAGTCTTTCTTCCTACCCCTCCCCACTCTCACCTATTTGGAACAACCCGTTGTCCCCCCCTGGTTGCTCTCCTGGAGTTGTCGGGTGTGGAGCAGTCATAACATGACTAGGTACGCCCATGTGCTGGGGGACTTCACACCACAATTCTTCTCTGCATTCCAAGCCAACCTTCACCTCCCTGCATCTATGCAATTCTCCTACATACAAATTAGGGGGTTTATTCATTTGCAATCACGTACCAGGATGTCCGCGATGAATAGGCCTTACTGTCCGCGATGAATAGGCCTTCTCTCCCTACTGTATCGTAATGATTTGGCCCCCCCAATTGAGCCACATGAATGAGCCTGGGAACTGGACCTGGGGGTGTCTCTGGAGGCCGAGGAATGGCTGTTATTCAGAAGTGCACAGCCAAGGTCTCTATCAATGTCGGCATACAGGAAACTGCTTTCTGTGCAAAGCTGCATCGTCTGTTCCTTAATGTTTCAGCTGCCTGCTGGCATAACTGTGGTGATCCAGGCAAATTACTCCTACACATCTGGTAGGATTGCCCCCTGGGCGACCCCTTAGCACTTCTGCTTAACCGTAATGTACCTGGGAGAGATAAATCCACTGACTGACACCCTGTGAGGTCCTCACACCTCTTTTCTCTCTTTCTCTACCCCTTTCTTTCCTCTTACCCTCTTTTTCTCCTCCCCCTTTCTTTCCCATGTCATATACTGCATATGCATATACTGTCATATACCTTGGCGTTTCCCGCTACCTGCTCCCCCTTGTCTCCTAGTGTTTGCTGATTTCCCGTTCTGTCCTGGAGACTCTACTGGTTGTCACAGACTCTCTATTATTTTTCTGTCTGAACTGCACATGGTTTGTATTGTTTAACTGCCTGTCATGGTGGTCAGTAGTGGGTACAATATGTACATCTGCATGATAAAATGGTACGTAACCTGATTTTATACTAGGTATATTGTACTCCCTCACAACAATATGATGACCCTTTTTACATCAGATTTTTGTTCTACTATCCTCTTTGGGATAGTTATTTTTTATGTTGTTATACTACTATTGATGCCTGTACATCATGTCTCTTTGTTTTGTACTCTGGTACCCAGTGTCCCCTATTATTATATTTGATGTTTCCTAGTTTTATGACATGTACTGTTCTATTTATTTTGTGCCATAAATAAAGAGAAATTGGGTGTTTTAGTGATTATCCGAGGCATAGTAGCAACCTTGATTCCCTGTGCGGATGCCAAATGCATGTACCAGGTAAAGGCTGTTGTAAAATGTATTCTCAATGCAAATGTTCATATGCATATACACATGACTACTTTTTCTTTTTAAATGTTGCATTGTATTTAACAATACATAGTACAGATAACATAAAAGTACATTAATATTTTAATCATAAACAAGAAATACATTCTGTCATTATGAAATAAATGCAATGATGTATGGTGCATGTATTTAGATGCCCTCATTAGACGTTTGGATGTCATCCACCATAAAAGTACAGATTTTAATGTGCTGTTTTCATATAGTAGTATAGTTCAACCGCAATTGTAACTTAAAAAAATTATGTACTTGTAGCTAGCGCAGTCTTTGTTTACTTGACCCATTTTTAGAAAGAGCTTCGTAGAAGACCTAATCCGAGTAATGGAACACACGTCTAACCTTGTTCAGCAACAAAGACTATTGTGGTTCATGTAGGAGGATTGTGCTGGACAAAGGAAGTTTATAAAAAATAATTGCTGAATTTTTGTTTTTTCTTTACCAATGAATT
Organism: Platyplectrum ornatum; assembly: GCA_016617825.1. Classification (NCBI taxonomy): domain Eukaryota; kingdom Metazoa; phylum Chordata; class Amphibia; order Anura; family Limnodynastidae; genus Platyplectrum; species Platyplectrum ornatum. The sequence continues at coordinate 9,699 of JABWIB010000702.1, read as the reverse complement.
TGGACATTACGGTAAATCATAAATGTAAACACTGTGTTATGCTCATTAATGGAAAAGGGCAAATAATAAAATGGCTGAATTGTTATCATAAATATTATTGTGTCTTTAATTTGTACTTTTATGTTCTTAATGTGCTGAAGACAAATGTCATTGATGAACATTCTTTTCCAAGCACACTGTGTAATGATTATAGGCAGTGATTGACACCTACCCTCATGAACTGCAGCAGACTGTATTTGAACAACAGCACTCAAAGGGATTGATTTTGGAGTAAGGGCAAAATACTGTAGGTTGCCAGTGTAGACCTGGGCAAAAACAACTGAACTGTGAAGGAAGGCCAAAATAAACTGAGAAAACTATAAATTGAATTTTCTCAAACTTTAATTTCCAAATTACTTTCTGGAATCAACCTGAACATGTGAAAGGGTAACATAACATATATCTTGAAAACAAGCAGAAGAGGAAAGAAGTGCGTGTGTTTATTAAAGTGAAGGGTGGACAAAGACTGTCATTTCTGCCACAACACTTGCCGAACTCTTGCTTCAAAACATTGTAGCAACACTGCAGTGGTGTTTCAAAAACGCTATTGAATAAGACTATTCTACTAAAATACTTGATGAAAGATGCAATGAGTTGCAATTATTACTGTTGTGAATTGTTGTACTAATAAATGTATACCATTTTTTCAATCATATATTACATACATTTCGATTAACCTAGGGGGAGCTCTGGGAACTGGTGTAAACCATCAATATACAACAAAGTTTGTCTAAAAAAAAAAAGAAGATTCCATTCTTATGCTTTGTACTCACTAGAATGATTATCCCTGAGAACCATCCTGCAACATATAATGTAATGATAATCCAGGGTACATGCCCTGATCCTGAAATGTATGACATGTCTTCTGTCACATTTCTGCTTCAACCCCCAGAAATAAAAGTGGCTGGTGGCTTATCCACCACACCAGAATAGACACGAAAGTGTCTGGCGGCCGCTAGGTACTCAAAATTCAGAGCTACGGAAAAACACAGCTCTAAATTGAGCGCAGGAAGAGGGGCACACCTTATGCACTAAGCTGAGAAGCGCAGAGGCTCCGGATGCTCTATCGATGCGGTTAAAAAAAGTCTGCAATTACTGCCGGCTTTTATGAATCTTTTATAGTAAAATAAAAAAGATTTTTTTTTTCAAACTAAAAAAAAAAAACCACACACAGACATATTTACCTGCTTCTGTGCTTCTAACTGTGCATATGTAAATGAGAACAGGGGTGTGTCACAGTCGCAAGGATGCGGACACATGCTTTGCGTCCGCATCCATGCAATTTAAAGCATGTGCAGATCCGCAAACAGCTACCACTCTGCCAGCCTAGCCTAGCCTTCAATAGGGGACAAATTTACAGCTGAGAGCACTTAAGCCACGTTATCGATATCTGTCTTGTATAAGACTATGTATAAGGTAAGTTTACTTTAGTTTTGTTTTTTTTTTTACAATTTCTCTAGTTTTTACACTCTCCTGGCAGTCTCCCCATAGCCTAGAGGGAGGAAAAGGGAAGTTTATGGGAAGACTGCAGTGGCGTAGCTACTGCAGTCGCAGGGGTCGCAGTCGCGACCGGGCCACTGAGCAAGGGGGCCAAACAGACACCCCCGCCACTCTCCACTAGCGCCATGGCCCCCTCCTTCCCTGCACCTTCTGCACACACTTCATCCTGTGCGGCATACAGTGCAGCCAGCGTCTCGCTGATCGGGTCCCTGCTAATGTAGCAGAGTGACTGGCTGCTGCTGTATATTAGTTCTTCTCACAGCCCCCTCCCTCCTCCCCCTGCACAGCGCCGATCAGCTGTCTGACACT
>JABWIB010000701.1:82220-91705 GCA_016617825.1 Platyplectrum ornatum | reverse complement strand
TGGTGGTCTTTGATATTTGACTTTGAATTTTGATGATGTTGACTCTGATTGGTGGTCAATTTAAATTCATTATAAATACCCTTTTGACTTATTGAGTGCACACACAAGATACCTTTTCTGTATAGTCATGTCTTTCATGACTTAATTTTTTTTTACAAAGCACCCAACTGAAACAGTACACTCATTAATACAAATTTATAGTGACTTAATGCATATGTCCATCTATAAATACACACTTACACGTATATAGAGCTATATACACACAAAACTTAATTACTGATAAGCGTACAATATTTTCACTGCTAGCAGCAATAATAATGAAATGTGATGATTATATGTAATGTATGATACGTCATTTTATAGGGTAATCTTACTGTATACCGACATGTCCCAGTATTGTGCAGTGGAAACATATAGTAAGTGCATGCATCAGTACACAGATCAGTCAGCAATGTACCACAGACTTAACCTCCGGCACATTATCAACTTATGTATGCGTTTAAGTGATAGCTAAAAGAGCCCACTGACAAACACATACAAAAACGAATCATTTAGTGATGCTTTTCCCTGTCAAGTAACAATTTCTTCCACATAGAAGTTAGAAACACATGCTAATCTCCATGCACAGACCTTGCCTTTCAATGTGCTGAATATATGCCCATCTTTTCATTATAGCAAAAATGGAGGTGAAAAGACAAGACATAAAATGAGTGATGGTTTAGCTTATGCGAAGTATAAGAACACACACAAACTATCACATAACATAACCTGTCAGCTGTCAGAAAGGATCCTTGAGATGAGAAATCTTGTTTACATCGTAATAAGACTAATGCGTATTGCACAAAATAAATTATTCCAATGTTTTCAGTTAACCAAAGGAATACAGACTGGTCTCTCTATGGTTCAGAGAGCAGCTCTGCTAATTTATCTAGTTCTTATTGTGCAATTGTAGTTCACGGGAAAATGCAGGTAGTTTTCCTGAATGACTTCTATTTTGCAGGGACTTGATAGGCATTTAACTGTGCGAACATCTCTGGACAAGTGACAAAAGCCTGAATCAATATTTGAATCTATGAGAAGAAATGACTTGTAATGTGTTCTAAAGTTTAGTAATTGCTTAAACCTCAGGCTGAAAACAAGTTCATAAGTGCTACTAGAAGATGTAAGGCACCATGTGGCAAATCATCATTTAGACCGAGTGAGCTGCCCACCCCCTTCTTACATATTGCATACACAAAATAATACATCTCATACCAAATACATGGAATAAAGGTTATGGTTATTTCTGCACATATATGTAATAAATAATACTCATAATATGCATATAAAGATGTAACCTTTGCATGTTTCACAGGTGAAAGATGAGACAATGTCAAAGGTAAACATTCTACAACGCTAATATAGATCAATATGCATTTTACTATAGACAGTATATACTGAATTTTGATTACATATGGAATATATATGTAAATTGGTTTGTTATTACTATACATATTCATGTTATTTTTCCATAAATAAATGAATGAAGATGTAAACATTGTGTCTAATAGGATGAAGGCAAGGTGGTAGCGGAAATCATCTGACTGACCTGATCATTGTATAGTCAGCTTATCCTGGCTAAAGAAGAAAATAGTTGGGAAACTGGGATTGCACAGTGTATTCTTGTTTAATGATCTGTATGTTTTGCATATTCTATATCCATGTGTCCTGTACACATGACATTAAAAAGAGTATTTTGTCAGCATTTCATTTCCCATAGTATTACTTTGAGTCTACTTACATTTACTTTATAACAACCATTTTCTATTCAGTTCTGTAGTGTGCTCTATACTTTTAACAGTACTAAATAAAATGTTAAATGGAACGAAGTGTGCACTGGATAAAACTTGGTGAGCCCATCAAAGCCTACAATTTCCATTGTTCTATTCTCCATATTAAGCCAAGGAGACATTCTAAACCTATGAAGGTCTCAGACCAGCAATTACAATTTAGTAATAATGCCCTAGATGTAACAACCAGTCTGCAGAGCTAAGGAAAACAGAACTGTATAGAAAATTGTGCCCTAAAGTATTGCTAAATTGAGTTAACATTATCACAGGAACAATATATGCTCTATTTCCCATTATTTATGAAGCCCAGTCTTTTTCTTTCTCACCAATTACATCCCCTATCATTTCCAAAATCTACAAACTGTTTTCAATCAACAGATTTCTTTATTATAGTGTGCTGCATGTCCGTTACACCCTCTCTCCTATGTGGAATCCTTGATTGGACAAGTCGTTCTGAATTTAACATGGACTGTGATTGCACATATCAAATAGATTAAAGCTGCCAATCTCCCTTTGGAGAATCTCCTTCATCTGCAGAATGGCCAAGAGCAACCTGAGTATTTACTTAGGGGTAAATGGAAGGGGATGAAATCTAGATATGAAAATTCTCTGCGCAACTACCATAACCTATGTCTACAACTGCTACAAATACATTGCCGCCAGAAAAAAATACACGAAATATTCTAAACATTACCAATAAGACCAGTTTCTGTGAGCAGCATTGCATTAGACATTACTTTATATTATTTTTGTAAATCATGGCAATCTAATATCTCTCCTAATATCCCCACTTACATTTCTATAGCTAATACTAAGAGCACCAATCATTATATTGTTTAGTTTGCAATGAGCTTAAGAAATAAATTCCCTGAATGAACTGAAATAATGACCAGGGATATCGCAATCAGAATACTGCAGGTGTCACTGAATAAAGGCGCAATAGAAATCATGTCTGAGACCCAGCTATTTCCAAATATCATTTGTTTGGGAAGGATTTCGTACCACTGTGCTTTGGGGTCCGATTGTAATGGTTACAAAGTTTCAAGATCAGCAGTGCAATCCTAACTTCTGTGTGACACTTCCCCTCCCATGAACTGAAGAATGCTGACCACAACCTTACAATGTCTGAAACGTCCTCACACACACAGCAATTTAGTTATAGAAGTTAGGACCGCATGTAAGAATAAACACAGGCCTTACTTTGAGAGTACCATACCATGCCCTCCCAGACACATCCAGTTATATAACAGATTAGCATAGCGTGTGTAATCACACTTGCTAAATGTATCCGTTTCCGGCTCACTGTTCTAGAATGTCAGAAGTGCAGGATCTAATGATCACCAAGCAGTGAGGATTAGTATATAAATGATAAAATAAATATCTATAAACTCTTATTAATGCTGGAATATGAAAGCTCTTAGTATAAGCAATCAGCTCTGATGGGCACTAGAAGAAACAAAAGAATTTTTTTTAGGTATATAATAGAAAGGCAGTAATATAAATTTTTATATATTTAACAATATGAAATATTATAAACAGTGAAATGAGCGGGAAATTTGGGATTAGATATAAAAATGGAAGTGTATGGATTGCATTGTAAACAATGGAGTTTCCATGGGATCTGTACTTGGAGCACTGCTANTTAATATATCTTTGCAGATGACACAAAGATATGAAACATGGTAGACACATCATGGGAAGGGAAGAGGATAATAGAGTAATAAAATTAGTACATTATTATGTTTCTTGAACCTTAACTTATATTTTTATTTTTTGTGTATCACTGCTCACAAACATTTGGAATCCTAAATCCTATGGCAAGAACAGCATAAACNGAGAAAAGACAGAACGATAACCTGAAGTTGTGCCATTGTGTCTTTTGAGTGCATACGTTTTGTCAGTTCACTGTGAATAAGGCTAGTATTTTTTCTTTTTAGGTGTATAGCCAGTATAATACCTATGGTTAAATAGAGCTTATAATGCTATGCATGAGCAGTTGGGTCTAACAATGCCTAATGTAAAACTAAATATAGATTTAATATTGTTTCACAAAGTAGAGAGCAAATGGCCCCCTATTACACATCAATTACCAATGACCTTTGAAGTTGCTCAGGGTTCAGTTACAATCACACAAAAATCCTCAATGATGGCAAAGTGTATGGTATTTATTTGAATCTTATAATGTAATCAGCATGACTGGATACTTTCATTTTACTTTCAAATCGCCAGTAACAGAGTACCAGACACAATCCAAGCAGCTTCTTAAAAATATAAGGGTATCATGCAAATATATGTTCAATGGTTAAATTCACATTATATCCGCAGACTATCCCCAACAGATGTTATGTATATCATCTGTTTCATTGCATGAGTTGTAACCCTTGTCCGATTTGAGCATTCACTAGACCAGATTTACCACAAGCTTTGTGATATTATTACAGACATTGTATCACTGGTAAAATGGAAGATTTAAAGATGCAATGCCAAGTCCAGTAATTCCAGTCTATCATTGAATAGGTAACACTTTCTAAACCTGCATGGAGATGAGAAACACAAGAACACGAAGCTGATGCACGGTTCATATGGTTTATTTGGTACATTAATAAAATATACTTTTCCCAACTATGAAGAGTTCCGTGAATACAAGTATGGAACTTGCGGGGTTCAGTAGCTCCAACAAGTTTAAGAACCACTGATATATATGATGCAGATACATGCCCTCCCTGCTGTGCATAGAGAGATTAGGGAGGTTAATGTGTGGCTAAGATATTGGTGTAGAAAGGAGGGCTTTGAATTTTTTTTTTTATAGAAAATGAAAAACTAGTTGCAAAAAAAGAAGAAAGCAAAACAAACCCAAAAATGTTTGAGTACATAAATGGCAAATGAATAAGGACAATATAGGACCCATAAAACAGGAGATGGGTGGACCGATTTGTGATAATACGGGAAAAGCCTTCACTAGAGAGGAGCACATGGTAGAAATAATGCATACATATGAAAATGCAACCCAGCCATTTCTCAATACTTTGGTAACAGAGGAAGAAGTCCAAAGGAGGCTCAAAAAATGAAGATAAATAAAGCACCAGGTCCAGATGGCACACACCCAGGGGTTCTTAAACTTAATGAAGAAATAGCTAAACCGCTATACGTAATTTATATAGATTCAAATTATATCAGTTTCCGTACCAAGGGATTGGCGAATAGCAGATGTGGTACCATTTTTTTAAATGTCAATTATACAATAACCAGGAATTATTAACCTGTAAGTCTGACATCAATAGTGGGGGAAAATACTGGAAGGCATAATGAGGGATAATATTCAGGATTACTATGTGGCCAAAAAGATAAATACTGGGAATCAGCATGGATTTACGAGGGATATGTCTTATCAAACTAATCTAATTAGCTTCTATGAAGAAGTGAGTGTGAACTAAGATAATGGTGATGTGGCGTACCAAGATTTTGCAAAAGCCTTTGATACAGTACCACACAAGAGGTTGGTTCACAAATTAAGGGGACTGGGTCTAGTAAATAACATTTGAACTTGGGTTAAGAATTGGCTGGAGAATAGGGAGCATAGAGTGGTGATAAATGGAACATTTTTTAATTGGTCACAAGTGGTGTACTGCAGGGCTCCGTGTTGGGGCCACTCCTTTTTAATAGATTTGGGGGATAGCTTAGAGAGCAAAGTTATTATTTTTGTGGATGATACTATAATATGTAGGGTAATAAAATCAGAACAAGATGTAGTTTCTCTACAAATGTAAAAGTATGCATTTAAGTAACAATAACAAGCATGCATCTATACATTAAATGGGATTAATTTAGGGGAGTCTTGAATGGAGAAGGATTTGGGAGACAATAGACTTAGCAATATAGCACAATGCCAATCCAATCAGCAGTTGCAAGGTCCAATAAGATATTAGCATGTATAAAAAGGGGCATAGATGCAAGGGACAAGTGTGTCATTTTTCCACTCTGTAAATCATTGGTGAGGCCTCATCTGGAATACGGGGTACAATTCTGGGCACCACTCCATAAAAAAGACATTACAGANCTGGAACGGGTTCAGAGAAGGGCAACAAAACTGATANGGGGTATGGAGTCACTGAGTTATGAGGAACGGCTAGCAAGTTTAGGCATGTTTACTTTAGAAAAGAGGCGTCTAAGAGGTGATATGATCACCATCTATAAATACATTACGGGTCAGTACAGAGAGCTTTCACATGAACTCTTTACCCATCGAACCATACAGAGGACACGTGGTCACCCGCTAAGATTAGAAGAAAGGAAGTTTCACAACCAGCAGAAGAAAGGCTTCTTTACAGTAAGGGCAGTGAGGATATGGAATTTATTGCCTGAGAAGGTTGTGATGGCAAAATCAATAGATGAATTGAAGAGGGGGTTAGACAATTTTTTAGAGGTAAAGGGTATTCAGGGTTATGACTGGTAATTTATTTAGTATCTTAATCAGGAGGGAGCTCTTGTATATTTAGTCTGGGTCAACTTCAATTATAAAATAGGATCGCAGGAGAAAATAGGTTCGCAGTCCAAAATAGGTTGGACTTGATGGACGGAGGTCTTTCTTTTATCAACCTCAACAACTATGTTACTATGTTACACAGTTCCATTTCCTGCTGTCTGTAGATTATTATCAATGGTTTTCAGACACTAAATTGAAATAAATGATCTTATAAACCTTCAACAGAAATGCAAAAAAAAATACATTCAAATAAACTTGACTTCAGATCATGGCTTTGGTATAGGTCATAAATAAAAACATTTAGCTGTATGCATAGGTTTATTCTACAGGTTGGTAATCATAAACAACTTAAACACTGCACTGCAGTTCCTATGTCCTGGTGTCTTCTACACATCAAAGTCCAAATCGAGATAACACAAACCTGAGAGTCGCTGGATTTACCCCAATGTAAAAAAGGTCAATAATATTTCATTAAGAAGGCAAAAGTTATTGTTGACATGTAACACATAAAAACCTATAAACAAAATACAATGTTTAAAATAAAGTAGCATGTACACTGTAGAAAAGGTGTATCTCACTAGGGTAAATAGAAATGTACTGACTGTCTTTGTCTAATATTTGTATGTCTTTAGTGATAACTCCGATTAAACGTCTGTTTCAAGATAAGTGGAGATACATATGGTATGTTTTATGTCAAAATAATTACATAATTATATTCAGAGCTAAATTATTTAAGATAGGAAAACATTCTGATATGCATTTGACAGTCAGAATCTTGGCAGGCACAAATCATCTTAACAAAGAAATTCCATTAACATGTGTATTTACCTCATTTAAAAACCATACACACGTACATGTATCTACCACAGTTGTAATGCGATGTATTTGTTAAAAGGTGGTCATTTGTAACTTGAAACACAATGTTAGCACAATACTTCCACACTTTGAGGTTGCTACATATTATTTCATTCCTCTGGGTATTCCCTGCTGTCTATCAGTCAGAGACTACATGATCTTACCCAGAATCTAAAAATGCCAAGGTACAAAAGTTTACAAGCAGGTGAGGCAAGGTTTTGTGCTATGCAATTAAGCCAATTAAATCCTATGCTACAAGTGAATGCATGTGGACCTGCTACAGGGACAGATCATTTAGCTCTTTATGTGTTATATAGTGATGCAATCCTTTACAAAGGTAATACCACTGGACTGAACCACCAAAAAATTAAACCATATTAAAATAACACAACTTTTTTTGGACGGACTGGTAATCTAAATTTATAAGCTCAAATCAGTCCCTCTTACTATGCTGGCATGACCTTAGTTCATGTTAGCATCCTATAGACACCAGAGATGACAGCTCAAAGACTGAAGACCAATATGAGAAGTGATTATGGGGAAAGTGGGCATAGGTACTACTGTGAAACAAAGCAAAAAGAAGACTGTGAATGGGAATATATAGGACCCAATTTCAAAGGAAGAAAAAATATGGAACCCTTTTAATATGGTAATGCAGGATATATTTTTTTTTTAAACAATAGGTAGAACACGGTGTTAAGTATTCACCAACTCATACGGTTCCTACATAAGAAACATTCACACAGAAAAAATACTAGTGTATATATAAACAGAGATCTAAGCAGAGATCTAAGCAGAGATCTACCGTGTTTCCCCGATAATAAGACACTGTCTTATTTTTTTTTTGGTCCAAAAAAACACCATTGGGCTTATTTTCGGGGTAGGTCTTATTTTAATTAACATTGACAGAGATTTATATAAACAGTCCTGCTTTTATACCCATCATGCCCCCCAGTCCTGGGGAATTCATTAGGGCTTATTTTCAGGGTAGGGCTTATTTTCAGGGTAGGGCTTATTTTCAGGGTAGGGCTTATTTTCAGGGTAGGGCTTATTTTCGGGGTAGGGCTTATTTTGGACTGTTTTACAAAAATTTGGGTAGGTCTTATTTTCGGGATAGGTCTTATTATCGGGGAAACACGGTACCTTACAGCAAAAAGCAAGTCACACTGTGATCAAATATTAAACATTAATGGTTTTCTATTCAGTTTCGTCGAAGCAGGTGTATAAAGAAGTGTATTTGTCTGTTGTTTTTTTTTTCTAATAAACAATGCTTTCAGTGGTGTTGGGCATTGGCCGCAGACAAGGCATTTAAAGGAACAGGCTATTGAAAACAGTAGGCATGATTAAATATGAGATGTAAGATAAAATATGTCTCACTATTAGCTATTGATTCATTTTATTTTAAACTGTAGCCTTTAATAAAGCCTTACCTTTCTCCTGCTCTGAAACAACCTTCTCCAGGGCATAATCCCAGTCAAAGATAAAACGATAGAAACATAGTTGTGTGTATACAGCCTTCTCTGGGTACTGAAAAACAAAAATGAGTTAAGAATTATTACCAGTTAACAAAATAGAGCTACAAGTCAACTAATATGGATATTATATACAGCAAACACTGAATGAAGATGAAATAGGGTTCACAACAGATAAACAAGTTGAAAGTGCAACACAGAATACTGCACATACAGGTTCACAGAAGCAGAAGCTACTCCACATTGCAAGGTCAAAGTCCCTACATGTCTTTATTTACAAAAAAATAAACATGTTTGCCTTCATTTACAACAGCAACAAAAGTGTATTACTGTTGGGAAGAGTAATGGACAAAAGGAGGTCACAAAACAAGAAGTCTACAAGGTTCTGTTGGCTTTAACAAGCTGGAGGACAAGTTGAGGATATAAAAAAAGGAAAAAAAATATATGAGAATATACATGGACCATTAAGCAATCCAATGAGAATAGCATAGGCCCAAGCAACCACTCACTGTTCACTAGAAGAGCAAAATAAATGATTTCCTAAATTTCTCCCACTGCAGTCCTCCATCACTAAATGGAGAACGAAAGAATATGAATGAAATAAAAGTCTATAAAACCATATTTTCTAATAATAATCACACACCAACATTTAATGTCCTGAACCACTGACTGTGGCCACTAATTCCAAAATAAAATGTCTAGACTGACATTATTATCCTTACATCGTAAGGTGGATTATTATGTCTGCTCACTATCACCATAAAACAGAATACAACTTTCTATTTGTTGAAAGTTCCTACAAGAATTTCTGTAGACATTAAGTATATTTGCCCCTAGACAAAAGAT
>JABWIB010000701.1:77220-79720 GCA_016617825.1 Platyplectrum ornatum | reverse complement strand
CAAATTTAGAACACTTTTCAGACCCCTCACACTGAGGGAGGTGGAGGTCCAATAATCTGAGAGAGATTTCTGTCCTCATTAACAAAATTTTAGTTGTCCCCATAAGTCAACCAAAATTATTCTCAAGCTATATTAAAAGTCAAAGTCAGACGTGCACTCAATGTAAAGCCTCCANTGGAAAGTTATGCGACGAGTATTGTCCCAATCACACTTTAATCAATCAATCTTTCCAGTGTGCTCTATCAGAACGGGTAGAAGTGTATCTCCATCATCATCTCATTTCAATTCTGGAGCTCCTTGTGGAGGAACATGTCATTGCAGAAAAGATTTATGAACAATCCCCAGGAAACTAGAGATCAGTGTGCATGACGTGGTTAAGAGGTAGTTTTAGAATTGTTAGGCCGCCTCTATGAAACCTACAGTGAGTACCTAGATTTAGGCAGGTTAAACAGAATGTTCCACCAGAGAATTTAGATAATATGCACAGCAAGCTTAGGAAGATATACAGGAGCAGATCCCATTATATACATTTTATGNGTGTATATCTGATGTATGCTTGAGTGTTTTAATGTAGTACAGGGTTGCCATCTTTCCCTGGAGAGTCTGCAAATATCCTGGGACCCAGGCTGAGGCAGTGTGTTTAATGAAAATAGCAAACGTATGGAGTTTGCTGCCAGGGGTTGAGGCTTTGGGTGTGATGTGCCCCCTTCCCACCCCTTTCTGCTAACTGTTGGTTTCTCCAGGGAGGGAGAAACTAAAAGTCAGCAACCCTTATTAAGTATACAACAGTGAGTTAACTTCCTCGCTCTGACATATTGAACTCTTTGTACTTTGTTCTGGATGAAACCAATGTCACAGTTTATTGTACATATGTTATTATGATATGCTTTTACTAATGGAAAGTTATCATTCATCTCCTATTATTAAGGACTATTCTTGTTTTACAGTTACATAGCATCTATAGCTAAACCTTTAATGACCAATACAAAAGTAGGAATGCATGCAAATGCATGGAGTGTACCAAAACTTTTGCTGCCCACAAAGCCGAAAGACTTTATAAGAGCTATTGGGAAATAAAACTGATTTTTTTAGGATTTTCAACCATAAGAATTAACACAACAACAACATTCTGCTTAATTTAACTGGACTGAAACCAAAAAGGTAACATTGTTATACCAGTCAGACATAACACCATAAAATGATTATGATAAAGCGAATACAACTCGGGAAAGAAAAAGCTCAGTACTTTACTTTCCTTGTGGGGTGAATAAATGAAAAAAAATATCCGACTGTGCCCCCTCTCTGCACACAGATTAATGGTTAGAAACCCCAGTCCCAGTGCAAGTTGCAATGCCACATTCATTTTTAGCAAACATACCAGCAAAATAACTAGTCTATTATCCTGTGGTTGCTTAGAAATGACTTAACGAGTTCCTGAAAACAAGCTATTAGCTAGCATTTGCTTTTGCTATTAAAGCTGGATAGTGTTTTCACCCTTCCACTGTCTCCAGCAGCTCAGCACCTGTCTTTGTTTGGGAGTGACATCTTTCTTTGCTCCTATTTTCCTTCCTCCACACCAGGAATTCAATGTATTTTAGGCTTGAATGAGTAAGAAACAAACCAACGGTGAAATTGGTTCTTGTGAGAGACTTCTACATTTTCCAACAATCATTTATAAAATGTGATGTTATAAAAACACAACAAAAAAAAGACCCCCTAACACCCCCCCCCCAAACAGGATCTACTCTATGGTATATGTAACTTGACAGAGGTTTTATTTATTTTTATTTAGTTCTTAACTTTACATCTCACCTTGTGTACTGCACCCACAGAACTCATTTATATTAGAAGGTAATGGGGAACAACGGAGTATATAGTATGGTAATGAGAGAAAAAAACCAAATCGTACTTCAGATAAGCGGATGCATTTGAATATGACATATTAAGTATAGCATATATCAAGAGAAGAGAGCAAACAAAAAAAGAATAACATAAAACCCTACAAAGCCCAAAATAAATAAATCCTGCCCCCCCCCCCCATATAATTGCATATAGCCCCTCTCTGAAAACAATGTTTTAACACTGCTTGTGAAACAAAAAGGGTGACGGGAGGAGTAGCATTAAGAATAGAGGCAATTAAATATTAAATAAAAGCGTTACTTTGAATAGAAGCCATAGCACAATAGTTGTACAAAGGAGCTCTTTGCAATTTCAAAACGACCCCTTCATTTTAGTTTGCGTAAGCCAGCAGGCATAGGAGAGGATTGTGGGGGGAGATTGGAGGGGGGGTAGAAATACTACTAAATCGAAACACTCAAAACCACTGGCGCAAATGAGTGAATGAGAATATTTATGTGTATTCATAACTGGATTGTTTGCATTAAGATATGCTCACTCATTAGATAATTAGCGATCCAGCTCTCATTGCCATTAAGAAAAGTCACCTCCTGCAAACAGCCTGAACTTACGGTATTCTGATTAAACCGGCCAAGTGGGAGGG
>JABWIB010000701.1:58042-73100 GCA_016617825.1 Platyplectrum ornatum | reverse complement strand
TTAACTTTTGCTGTAATGGAGAATATAGGTTTGGAATAAGAGTTTAATGTGCCAAACAAATGAATTTATACATTAACATTAGGTGGTTATTTATTATATATATATATATATATATATATATATATATATATATATCTCAATCAAAACGAAATGACACTCACTATAATGATGGCGATAATCTGTTTGGTATGTTGCTCATGTGCCAATATTTGTGGTCCTTGGCCTTGGGGTGCCGTATCTACACTACTTGCTATATATCAGGACAGGAATATAGCACTGCTCTATGTGTTTCTCAACTGCAATGCCTTGAAGTTGCGTTAATTGCCTGTACATGACCAAGACTAGGCCCCTCATGTCATCTGTATTACCGGTTAGGCTCCTCACAGGCTGAGCAAAGGGTTCTCAACACAAATTTCTGTTTCAATGGTGTGAAGGGAACTGAAAGATGACTGCACAGACATGATGAATATTCAAAGCAGACTGTGCCAAATTCACCATTAGGCCTGTTAACCAAGGCAACCTCAAAAGACCTTGCCGAAGATTTGAACTTAGCAGAAATTTTGGGCTTGAGGTTGAGAGAGTGTAATCTCCTCAGAAAAAAACTGAAGTATGTGTCAAATGCCATTGGCGTGCTTGGTATTAAGCTCAGAGAAATGCTGTCTATATCTGTAGTATGCTTGAAAGGTGTGCTACCCACATCAAGAACCATAAGGAAGAAAACTNCTAAGAGCTGGTTGACAATCTCTTAAAATACCATGGGGCTTTTAAGAGACTTTCTCCCAGGCAATTAAGTAGTAACGCACATTAGAAGTGGTTCCACCAGGACATTTCCATAACAGAAAACTGTTCCAGGGCAGGTGGAGTCCAAGGGCTGGATTCAGCTTTTCACTCTCATGACTTACACTCTCATGGGCAAAACCATGTTGAATTGCAGGGGANGNAAAATGAATGTNNGTGTGTGCATGCAGGGAGGATACTTTATTGTTGCATGTTGCACACAGATACTGACCAGCGTTACTGTTACACTGTTATTAGACTAGGAAACATCAGCTGTCACTTGTTATGCTGATTGCAACTAATTAAATTTACCTCCCCTGAAATTCAACATGGTTTTGCCCATGAGAGTGAAAAGCTGAATCTGGCCCCAAGTGTGCAAGCTGACTACTGTTACAACATTAAAAAGGGCTATTCCCAGCAAAAGCCTATGTATTCATATGTTATGTTTAAAATGGATCTCATACAAAAAAGAACAAAAAACGTTTTTAACTCAGCACAGAAAACACAATTAAATGATGCACTTTGTGATGAGAAAATTAAAATACACAAAAAACCCCTGTTGACCAGAGAAATTTAGCTAGTGTCTGAATAGCTTAGGCAAGTTTTCAGAGGCCTGCTGAATCTTACATTAACACAGTTACATTAGGACTGGTATTTCCAACATTTAGCACTAGTAGTCAAAGCACTGTATTCAGTATAAGCTCTTTGAGAAAGCACTTTCAAATAGACCGCAATAAAATCCAAAATGAGCACACAGGGCGCTTTTCACTGAAAAAGGCAGTCGCTTTGATCCTCCTGATGTAGAAGTACAGTTTCCAGAATGGGAATATGTACCAGGTCATGCTGGAAATTGCGCTTAAAAGTTTGAAAAAACGTCTTAACAGGAGTGGAAGGTTATTCTAGAAAGTGGGTGCAGTCCAAGAGAAGTCCTGTTACCTGTAAGCTAAATTCCTGAACAAGACATTATGGGGCCGATTTAATCTTTGTGCAAATTATTTCTCCTTTACACAACCAGTGTAAGGGACAAAATTTGCATCTTTTTAGCTCGCGGCTCATAGAGCAGCGTATAAAAAAAAACGCGATTGTTTCACTACCGTAAGAGACAGGAAAGCGTGTGACCAGCTTTTTCCCGTCTTCGCGCTGGATTGTAATAGCCCAATTGGGAGAGGATTGCAATAATCATTGTGGAAATGCCTTGTGTCCGATATTTGACTATTGTGCACATATTTTCCAAATGTATGCAACAGGATTTAGAGAGAGAATGTATGTAGTAGAAGACAGTTTATAACCAGAGACAGCAAGCTTTATGAATAGGGATTATTTCAGCATTGTCAACAGAAATAGAGAGGCCAGGAGGACAGCTTTTATTGGCAGGTGGAAAAAATTATCTTTCTGAAACATTAAGTTTGAGATGGTGGGTGGACATCCAAAATGAAATGGCAGAAAGACATTGAGTTACATAAAACAACACAGTAGCTGAGAGCTGTGGAGTAGAAGCAATATTTGTCCATCATCTGCATAGAGAGGATACTGAAATCTAAATGACTTAGCTGTCTAAGGGAAGTGGTATAGATAGAGAAAAGAAATGGACCCAATACGTAGCCTTGTGCTATTCCAATAGATAGGGGAAAAGCAGGGAAGGTGAATCTAGAGAAGTGTATAATGAAAGAACGATTAGATAAATAGGATGAAAACCAGGAGAGCGCTGTGTTCTGAATACCTATCCATGGAACATTTTTGTGAATAGAGAGTAGCCAACAGTATCAAAATCAGCAGAAAGATCCAGAGAATTAAAGAGAATTACCCATATGTACCTCACTCTACTCACTCAAATCCCACTATAAGCATGCTAATTAGCCAGGGGTGGCATGTCTAACGCTGATCAGCTTAGCACTTTAGTGTCCAGAAGTAAATACAAGTTAGGGGAGTGGACTCACGTTTACGGATCTGGTTCTAGATGACAATATTTTTTATTTAAATCTTAGAGGCCGATTAAATCCCGCGCGAAGACGGGGTTTGAGCAATAAAGTTTTCGGTCTATTACAGGACTGAATCCGTGCTTCTTTTTATACGCAGCTGAATGATGTTACGCGGCTCAATCCTCTTTGCGTAAGGGGGAAAATCATTGNGTCTTAAGAATTGGATTGGCCCCTTAGTTACATATTTTAGATTGAAACATTTTTGTAAAAAGTTCTCTAAATGTTTTAAATCAGTTGTAAGAAGTGATTTTTAAAATTTACTGAATTATAAGAAAATATAATAAAAGCATTCATATTACAACTATTTACAAGACTATGACTGGATCCAGACTTGTAAATTATTGAACTTACGGGCATAAAGTTACGTGTGGCCAAAACCATGTAGAATTGCTGGGGAGGTAAATCAGTTTAGAGATGTTTCCAGCCCATGTCCAATAATAATGAACAGTAACGCTGGTCAGTATCTGTGTGCAAAATGCAAAAATAAAGTATTCTCCCTGCATGCAAACACTGACATTCATTTTACCTCCCCTGCAATATAACATGGTTTTGACTACTTGTAACTTTAAGCGCCTAAGTTTAATAGTACACAAGCCTGGATCTGATCCTTTGTGTGTAAATGATCAAAGAATGCACTTACTTCTGCTCTAAGAGTGGCTTTCATACAGGCCTGACAAATTGGTCCATTGCGGGAGAAGTTTAGAGGAAGGTGACGTGTCCTGTTCTGACAGGTCTGTTCTTCACACACTAGCCATCCCTGGAAAGCAAATGGAAATGCTGATCAGAATGGACAGTTAGGAAGATACAAAAGCCTATTACAGAAATAAAAAAACAAGGCAATCTGTAGTCACTGCTATACCTTTAAATACAGACCATACACAAACAAATAACATACTACACAGAATTACAAAGAATAAATGGTTGCTTCTTCATGCAGACAGACACCGCAGCTCTGGGGTAAGTCAGCTAGCCTGTTGGCTCCATTTGCCGACAGGCTTAGCGCCCTGGGTTCTGGCAGCAGATGACAAGGTCCAAAGTACTGGTGATGGCCAAAAATAAATAAATACATAAACACTGGGACAAACACGAAGAAGAAATAACCTAGTGATTTGTCCTGTTGTAACTTATAAATAAATTTACTACAACAGCTACTGTACAGTCTCCTCAAAGGTCACATCATTAAAGCATCAATAGCTGCTGAACACTTTCTAGATCTTTAGAGTCAGACATTTACTGTGGGTAGAAGTGTTGTCAGAGCACCTGTGCTTAAAATAAATAGATACTGTATCTTAAGCAAATAGGCTAACATACAATATTAATTTCAATGGAAGACACCATGTAATTTGTAGCCACCTCCTCACAGTTCTAATTAACATTAAAAAGGTCTTTTCTTGTTTATCACATTTCTATTCAATCCTTATTTAGAATTGTTTGCCTTTTCTATCTTGTAATCTCGCTTCACAGATGACAATCACTAATATAATAGTCATTAGAAATTAAATATTGTTAGCAGGAAAAGCAAGCTGATTACATTTTCCTTGAGGGAGGGAAAAAAAAACCAATAAATATAAAAGTGCATATACCATTTGCTGCAAATGTACATGGATATATAAACAACCAAGTATCTATGGACACAAAGACATTGTTTATACTACTTAGCTGCATCTCTTATATTAAAAAAAGATTGATGTTCTTTCTAATGATGGGGGTCNGATCTCCAAGAATATGGACCTAAGTTCTGTACGCAAGGAGACCCACCAGAGGGGGTGGACCTTTACCCCCGGCGACCACACAGAGACTTAAGGAAGCACTACTGCAGCAAATGAGCCTTTGAGAGAGTAGTGCACTCCAGGCCTACAAGAACCTTACCTAAATCACGTTGAGTTGCAGCAGGAGGTAATTCTAAATCCAAAATTGGAGTTAACAATTTTTAGTTCAGCTGTACATTACATTTACAGCTTACATTAAGTTCAGTATGTGTATGCTATGAATAAAGGCAGACCTTATTTAACCCGTGCACAAAATAAAAACTTTATTTTTCGCTGCTCACATTTTTACACTGTTTCTCTAGAAGAAATTCGCTCTATTTGTGCGGCTGCCAAAACTCTGTCTAAAAATTAGTCATAAGTTATGGTGAATTCCTAGGAGTTACTTTTTATAACTAAACCCTAAAATACTTTGTTGCTTCCAAATATGAAAATTAATTGTATGTAAGGTTCTAAAGTATATACATGCTTTGCTCTAAGAAGTAGTTACCACTAAAGCATAAAGCTGTCACTATAGAATAATTGAAAAGAATGGTCCAATTAACATTGGATAGTTCAAGGTATGCACCAATTGCACAGAACGCCAATAAGGTTGTGCAGAATTCTTGACCAATCCATACACCACTCACCAATCCTATTTGGGGTGGGCGCAAAGTCCTGCCCTCTGGATGGTAAGTACAATACATTGGATATGAATGGGCAGGGCATGGCCGGCCTATTATTTCAACCGAAGCGAAGGCAGCAATTTACATTAAATCATTGCCTCAGTATGGGTCACTGAAGACTATCCCAGGATAGTGGAAGGATTACCCTAAATCCAGAAGTCTCCTGGAAATCCCATGAGAGTGAGCAACCTCCAGCAAAGTGTTTTTTTTTTTACACTAAATTCTATCCCCTCCGGCTACTTTTTGTAAAAGGAAAATCTTTACTATGGTAGAGATCCAGGACAGGATGGATAGTTATGCCCTTTAAACTATGACATTTTAAAGTTAAATACAGATTACTACTACTACGACCTATGGACAGAGCAATTTCATGAACAGATTAAACCAGACAATTTACATGCCAGAACGGTCACAATGACTTATTGTAATACAGGAATCTTTGCTGGAAAATGGGTAAAGTAGTATCTAGGGAAGAAAATTACTGGGCAATGTTTGTTCATTTAACTTTAATTATTTTGTCCTTCAGAACTGCGCTAATGAAACCGAATTTCTTCTGTGTTTGTAGAGAATGGTTTCAATGGACTGTAAACAGGGGCAAGCATAGCCAAGGGAACTGGCTGAGCCTTGAGGTTGCTAGGTAATGCACAATGCAAACCCACAAACTCGTTAGAAGATTTACTTTGCTTTTAGGAAACTCTCTCAGGCCCTCCAAAGTTTCTAGGACACTGCCAATTCAGGAGGCCATTTGAAGGCAATCATATCACAAATGGACTAGTCAGGCATCATAGAAAGCTATTGAAATCCATCCATTACACATCTGTAACAAAGTACAACCTATAATATCATAGTATCCAAGAAAGTAATGAAAAAAATGACACCCCCCCACTAATAAATATTCACAATTATTTTNCACCTTATTACGTTTTATATAAATGTAGACATTAAGCTGGGACACAATCTGCAAGTGGAAACTTGAATTCTTTTTTTTCCTTACTTAAGATCCTAGAGGTAGCAGAATGTTAATGTGAAAGGCAATAAAAATGTAATGGGTGTTATAGTAAAAACTTCTAGATAAATAAACTAAATATTAGCCCAATAAATCAAACATGAAAAGTGTCCAACTGCAAGCCACGTGGGCCTCTGAACTCACACCACTTCTTAACATTTGCAAGTGGATGCCTCTGGGAAACACATGTGGACTATTTCCTGCGATGCCTATTTGTGTACAGAAGTCGAAGACCAACTTTTCAGTGTAACTGTTGGTTGTAAGTGAACTTTGTCCCTGGTGGACAAGCAGCTGATGACAGATTGTTCACTGAGAGCACTTTATTAGATCAGCAGCCAGAGGCTTTCACTAGCCTATGGATGAAATGTTGCACGTCAAGTTCTAATATACTGGGGGAAGAACGTAAACTGCAGAGACCGCTGAGAACTTTCCATGTACTGAACTCTTGAAAAACCACCATCTCCACAGCTTAAACGCAGCTGCCTTTTTCAATGCAGCAAATGGGTAAATTTGACAAAAAAAAACCCCACCATTAAGACTACATGAAAGGCTCAAGGCAACATCCTTTCAATGCTTTGTACTTCAGTAATCAACAGATGTACTTATTCACCCCCTTCCCTCCTCCCAACCAAACATGATCAAGAACTATTTCTGAATGGTAGGAAATAATTCCACTTTGTACATCTTTTAGTTAATCAAGACTTTCTATTCAGCAATTTGACCTTTTGTTCAAAACAGGATTATCAGTTTTTTCGCCAGTTACCAAGGGCGACTCGCATGGTGAACATAATTGCAATAATTTGCAAAACACCATGGCAACCCACATTACAACTAGGTAAATACTAGTCTTTTGTGCTACATTGTTATTTTCAGAGATGCTGAAGTCAAAGAACGAGTGACAAATGAACACAAAATTTATATTTGCTTTGTCTCAAAGGAGAAGAAAATTGATAAGAAGAATTTGGGGGAAACAACTGCAGCTGTAATTTCTAACTTGATTAATTAGGATGGTAACAGTCCTCACCAGTATGTTCAACAAACAGCCCTGCCTGTGTCTTCAGCCACCTCTCTCCCTAGCAGCACCAGCAGCCTTGCCCTCCCCTCCTTTTCACCTCAACCCCAGACACATTTTTTCAGCTTGGAGAACAAACATCCCCATTTGCTCTTTTCTTCAACTTAATGGAATCCTTAATTACAGAAGACTGTTCCCCTGCTCTTCATTATACTGGCACAGTAGACAGGGGTAGCTACAGTCATTTTGTTTGATTCTCTTGGATTCCTCGTTCTTGATGACAAACCAAATTTTTCCGTATCAGCAGCTGTTCCATCGCAGACAAAGGGGGGGGGGGTCCAGCTTCTTAACATCACTAAAGCTTCAAGACAATATTTTATTGAAGTCTGAGTGTGGCGATAAGAAAACATTCCAAAACACAAACGTTCACTGGGAACATTTACTTGCATGCTACGTGTCTTGCTAAGTTTGCTGCAAAACATTTTCGCAGGGACTAGGAAAACTGACAGCACACACTAACTTACATAAACTTACATATATAAAGATATTCCTGGTCTTGTATATCAAAATAAATGCTCCAATTCAACAAGAAAAAAAGCCACAATTCCCACATTATATGCTATTACACTTTTGACATTAGTTGTCCTATAAGTATCAAAAAAAGTTTCTAAATGACAAACATGGCTGCTATAGTGTCAGCGCTCAGCATATAATCTAAGGGGAAGATGTTTTAATGCACACATACAACAGATTATCTAGTTGCCAAACAGGCTATGACACAGAAACCAGGTGAAAGGTCATGTGATGACACAATAAGGATGCAGAATATCAATGACCTAGGTATAGGGCAGCTCAGAGATTCATGGGAAAGATTCTCCATCGGATTACCACAATGCAGACACCTACAGTTACTGAGTGATCAATATTATTTCTCCATGCATGAACGAGAATGGCAACATGTCAGTCAATTTGCGTGTGTCTTCAAATGCATATTTCTGCCAACATGGAAACCCAATGGAAACGGTCATAGTGAACTTTCAGCCACTGTATATTCATAATGTAGAAACTCATGGCCCTTGGACTGCTTTGCAGACAGTTCATATGTCCGTGCCGGCTACTCAACCTTTCTTGATGAATAAAGGAATCTTCCTGCCACAAGCACAATTTACATTCAAGAAAACACCAGTCTTAAGAAAATGATGCTCCTTAAACAACAAACGTTCCCGTCCACCCCTCCCCTGTTCATAGTAGCAATAATGTGCAAGTAAAAACAAACAGTTAATATATTGCATGAACTGACCTCGACTGTCATTTACACTAGATCTGTCCTGTATGTCTGATATGAAAGATGCATTTAATACCATTTCAGAAAGCACAACTAATATGGAGCAGACATAAGACATTGTGTATAGATCTGCTAATACACGTTACATAGTGGGAACTCTTGTCAGCAGAAACACATAGTAAGCTCCATTGCTGGATATATCGTATTTGCACAGGTGCATATGTTCACAAGCACTTATGCTCTAACAACATAAATATGAACAAATACAGATGAACTCTGTGCTAGGTTTTATAAACAGCTATGTTAAAGATTAATTTGTACCATGTTAACAGAGATGAAAGCCTAAATTAGAATTGCCACTTTAAGGATTACTTACCTCTACTTGCATTTTTTTTTCATTTTAAGGGCAAAGTAAAGAAAACTACATAAAACAGTATACAAAGGCCAAAAATGTTACCGCTTATTTTACTGCCCTAAATGTTATGTGGAAAGACCATTATAAACTAACCCAATACACCATCAAAACTATCTATAGAAAAACAGTTAGTGAAAAAAAATGTCATATTATAAGTATATTAGGAAAACAGTTTTGTCGATGTAGTTGAAGAAGCACTGGCAATTATATTTAATATAGGTTCAAAATTAGTATTTTGCATGTAAGAGGGGAGAAAATTCATGTGCAGCAAGCTTCTAAATAATATGCATAAACATTTGAGCCCCCAAAACATTGTGGCAGAAGAGAAGGTAGGCTAAAGAAGGCTAAAGGGTGGGAAATTGTTCCAGTGTTGTAATGTATAAAACCATGCCATTTGCATCCCATTGTCAACTTCGCCAAATGTTCTTCATATTTTGGGTATAGTACTACATGGAATGGATGTGTGTTGTAAACCTTAATAGAGACATTATTTGCTAGTATACAAGGGATGTCTATTTGCCTCTTTTGTAAAACAAAAGTAAATTAATAGTGCACACATTATAAATATTCCGAGGCAATACGTTTTAGTAAAATTCAGACAGAGATACATATAAAATCTGCTGAAGTGGATCCAGAGGCGAGTGTACATTAGCTCATGCAGCAGATTCTGACATGTCGTGTACACACACGACAGACTACACTGTAAGTTGGGCAGCAGAGGCCTGCGTTCTGAAGGGTGTGTTGTGGGAGGGTAGGGGTGGAGATCTATACTCAATGTACCGTAAGGGGGTGTTCAAGCAACTGCACCAGATTCAGAGCTAAACACAGATGGAAATCGACACGAGTTGTGACTGGTGTAAACGTTTTGCTGCATACAGTGACTATGTCCAGGGGGCTGATACTACACAACCTTCATTAGACATTGTGTTACAATTTCAAACAAAAACATTACAAAAACTAAGACATTTTTGTTGGAGTATTGTGCAGGAGTGCAATATATTGTAGAGACAGTATTTTCCTTTATAAATTCAATATATTTTTTTCCATTAATTATGCATTAGAATAACCTCTTTTACCAGTATACAGTGTCCTGTATTTAAGCAACTTCTAACGTTATGCTGCTTTGTGTCCATACAATACATGTCTTAGAGGCAATAAGAGATAGCGTTACATTTGTCTTTGGATTACATGAAGCAAGTTCATGATTTGCGCCGGAATTGATAGAATGGCAAGTGTGTGGTTTGCTTAAAGTAAAACTCTGACTACATTAATCAATGAACACTGAATGTTCCAAAGATTAAGGACCTGTTTAAATCATTTCTTGAGGAATTTTGTAGACATGATGCGGTTCTGAGTTAAATGACCATTAAGTACATAAAACATTTGTATTATGATCCGATTAAATTGACCACTCTAAAGTAGATCAGTTTACTTGCTGTGCATATTACATTTATTAAACTGTATAGTACAATATAAAAGAATACTGATCAATTGAACTGACTAATTATAGCAATGTTTGCTGTACTTACACTGGAGCATTAATTGTGTGTTCTTAAAAATCTGACCAAAATCAATAGAATTGCTCAATCCAAAGAGATTATAATTATTTAAAATCTTGCAAAACCATTTAGTTCATTACATTATTATCAGTCGCTAGCAACAGGAGCAATTCCAGAAGACTGGAAAATGGCAAATGTAGTCCCTCTGCATAAAAGTGGAAATAGGGAGGAGGCAGCCAACTATTGGCCAGTAAGTCTTACATCAGTAATGGAAACCTTAAAAGAACACATTGCAAGATATTTACATTCCAGTAGCTTAATAGAGGGATTTGTACTTGGACTGGTGCTCTTTAATATATTTATTGGTGACATTACACATGGTATCCAGGGTACAGTATGCCTTTTTATTCCAGGAGGGATAAAATCAATGATGGATGACTGGAAGAATGGTCAAAAGTGTGGCAACTGCAGTTAAAATGTAAAAAATAAATAAATAAATCATGCAATTAAGGTGTAAAAACCCTAATGCTCAATATACCATTAATGGCATTACATTACAAAACACTGAAGAGGAAAGGGATTTAGGGGTCACCATTTCATGTGACTTAAAGGTAGCAGGGCAATGTAACAAAGCNATGAGAAANGCAAGTCAGGTGCTTGGTTGCATAGGGAGAGGAATTAGTAGCAGAAAGAGGGAAGTGGTAATGCCTCTCTATAGGGCACTGGTGCGGCCTCACCTAGAATACCGTGTTCAGTTCTGGAGGCCATATCTCCAGAAGGACATAAATACATTAGAGAAAGTGCCAAGAAGAGCCACTAAAATGGTACATGGTATGACCAACNGTAATGCCTCTCTATAGGGCACTGGTGCGGCCTCACCTAGAATACCGTGTTCAGTTCTGGAGGCCATATCTCCAGAAGGACATAAATACATTAGAGAAAGTGCCAAGAAGAGCCACTAAAATGGTACATGGTATGACCAACAAAAACTACAAAGAAAGACTAGAGAAACTAAATATGTACAGCTTGGAGCAGAGAAGAGAGAGGGGTGATANGATAGCAGCTTTCAAATATATCAAGGGATGTGGCATTTTTCAGAGAAAGAGGTGTAGAAGAACATGATGATAGGCTGGATGATGCTAGGCTTAAAGGAAATTCACCACACAATTAGGATATTTCAATTATGGTGAAAAAGTGGTCACGAAAAAAGGAAAAACTTTGTTCTATTCACAGGAAATGTAAATATAATAATTCACCAGCAACTCAAAAGGTCTACTAATACTTTTTAATAAGTTTGTGATAGGGAATTACTAAATACAGCAGCACAGGTCAATTCTCAAGCAGTGAAACTATGACCGGTGATATTAATGGTTCCAGATTAAGGCATTTGCATGGCTGATTCTATAACTGATTTAGTAATCTGACGATTGGATGAAAAATGAACCATTTTATTTTAAGGAATTGGAAGCCGCCATACACTGTACAATAATTGTATGGTTAAAAAAAATATATATATCGTTTGGTTTATGCTTATTAAATGGGTCTTAATGGCAGGATTATTGCAAATCCCTTACACTGAATGATTTCTTTAACTTAAAAAAACGATTTAAGTTTGAGCATGTAAAAAGATCAAAAAATCACTTGAGACCGTTTTTTAACAATATCAGACAATCGTTTAAAAACGATATACATATATATCTCCTTTAAAGATACATAAAACAGAATGACTATTTTTGTGGTCCAGCTTTAATATGGAAAAAATTGTTTTATGTATTTTCCCAAAAAATATTTCAAATACACTTGCTCTGATATATTTACATCTGTATTTGAGGGATTGATTTTACCAACATTTAATATATACCAGAATTAACTTTTAATCAACAATTATTCAGGATATCCAAGTGAGACTAGCGCTGAAAGGATGCTTCTAGTCTAGTTCTCTATATATAAAGAAGCCAATTGAAAATTCTTATTCTTCAATGTGTTGGTATCACTGTGCATAAACAGTTAGAAGAATGGTAAGAAAAGGCATTTTTGGGAGTCTTCATTTCCTAGTCACTGTCCAACTGATCGTATCTAAATAATAAATTTTCTGTCATTTCTAACTCATACAGCCTATAAAACATGCTTCCCCTGGGAGAAAACACTTATTACACTGACAGCTATTTAGAAGTGACATTAACCTTTAGCTTGCATGACTGATTTGTCAAACCAATGAAATATGTGAGAAAAGAAATCATTTAAAGGTTAACAACACAAGCTAGGTATGATGCAAAGGAGCTACAGAAAGATGCAAGGTGTCATGATCTGCCAATGGCAGCAAAATACGTACAATACCATAAGCTCTCTCTGCAGCAGAAGACTGAAGGACATGTCCAGTAAAAGTGCAGATTATGAGAACCCAATGCGATACCGACAGAATATACACTGTTAGTAATAAAGACATTATAAAACAACTTGGAAGAGGTTCCACACAGACAAAACCATGTTAAAAGATACTATTTTTTCTGCTTATCGCTCACAGACTTGAGTTAGGAAACATAACTTTTCAATAAGAATACAGTTTACATCTCTCCTGCAATACCGCATGGTTTTTTCTTTTATATGTGTAACCTTAGTCACCTAAGTTCAAACTCTGGATAGATAGAAAAGCTGTGGCCAATTCCAATTGTTACAAAACAAAAAATATATGAAAACCAGCAATACACTAAAAAAATAAATATGTGTCTGAAATAAAGTTTCTAGAGAGGAAATAAGTGAGAATGAACCTCTGACATAGAACTGCAGCGGTATGTAGCCAAGGGCTCAGCTGGCATCTGCAGGGTTTTTTTGCCACTAGGATGCAGTTATTAAATGTTTCTCAAGTTTTTACAAGCTGTTATGAAAACATGGAGCAAGATGTGTGGTAAAGTATAGCTATAGCTACTGTAGGAGAAAAACCTTTGGTTCTTTATCTGTCAGGTGCTTCAATGACCAACACAGCTCAATACGTCAATCATGTCAATGTTTCATATGCAACAAAGTATCCGGTTCCAAATACAGCAGTGAAACGCTGCAACAAAGGAATGAGGAGACCACAGTATTCAACAATGACTTAATAGAAAAATTAGTTATACACACAAAAAAGTAGCAATATATAGTATAGCAAATGGACCATTGTGCACCATGAACCACAAGCAAGTTTTTCTAAACAGCAGAGATATGATCAATAATTGTCATCATCTTAAAAAATTTGATCTAGCCATACTTATGACAACAGACTATTACTGTGAATACTGCTGCTTCCCAAAAACTTAAATAAACATGTGACCCCAACCTGCTCTGTTGGCGTAATAAAAACCATCACGCTGAATTTGTATCACTCATCCACACGCACGGCGAGAAAACGTAGGCATTATATTATGCTATTGTTATTTATGAGGCTCCACATCGTGTCCACAGCGATGTATAATGGGGAATACAGTACAAGAGAGAACATTGGGGTACAAAGGGAGAACAGAGTAGAGTACAGCATAGTGTGAAGTGAACACAATGAAGTACAAGGACAGTGCAGTAATAAGAACAGATAAATGAAAATGAAGGTACAGAAGTCTATGAAAAGAGGTGGCGATCGTTTCAGGAGAAATAAAAGGGGGAAAGAGATAGTATCAGGTGGAGGTAGATAAATTGAGGGAAAAGGGTCCTAACTCAATGACCAGCCACCAGTTAACAAGATGCTTCCAAATGTTATAGTCCTGCCTACAATATTATTTAACAGTCTAAAATGACAAAAATGTCCCAAAACAATCACTATAGCAAAACAGTCATATGAAAAGAGGTATTGCTCAAATGTTTGATGTAACATGTAAAACTTTTTATGATCATAGACAAATAATCAGTATCTAAACTATCCTTTCCATTAAAAGATTATAATATATGCATCTTTACTGGGGGGAGAACTAAAAAAATAAACTAAATAGGAAAAAATCATCAGGTGTAGTAGCAAAATACATTATATCTGAGGAAATCTTAATAAGCAGTTTTGTAAAGTTCAATACTGCCTTTGAAACAATACCTTTGTATACCCAACAATGCTTGTACTAATGTATGAGTTTGGGCGAATTCAACGCTAATGGAGCATAAAAGCACTTTTTGGCTGAAAGTGAGATTGTTTTTTAAAAAAAATCTAAGCACGATCACTTCTTCTTTCGTAATCTTTGCAGGAACAGTCTGCAACAAGCGACACAGCTTAAATAAACTAGAAAATTTCAAATGATCCATAAAGGATTAATAGGCACGGCGGGAAGTCCTATAGGCTTTAGTGTATACATTTTCCATCTCTTTCCCCTTCATGAGCAATAAATGAAACTCTGAGCAGCCTCAATGTCACCCAGTAACAGCGAGACGTCTTCTGACCAGGAGCAGGGGACATTTTAGATAAAAAATAAATGTGTTAACAATGTGAGCGGCTCTTGCGCAATCTGGTCAAATGCCCACATGCATTTTAGATAGACGGACAGACAGCCATAAGCAATGAGGCATTAATATTGTGAGGAAAAATTGCCGCTATTATTTTGGCAGTAATAATCTATGCTGAAACACACACAATAAAAAAAAAAAAAAACACTACACGGTATTTCTTTCAATACAATCTTCTTGTCTTCCCACTGACTTG
>JABWIB010000700.1:85911-97258 GCA_016617825.1 Platyplectrum ornatum | reverse complement strand
CTTCTTCATAGAAGCTGATTAGATTTGTTTGACAAGACCTATCCCTCATAAATCCATGCTGATCCCCAGTAATTATGTCATTGGAGACCCAGTCCCCAGTTTTGATTTATTGTGGGAAAAAGCATCCAACTTATTATTGGCTTTTTTAAATACAGAAATCCTGCTGCAATCTTCTCACTGTGAGCCTAGCTACCACAACCACATGATTTACTAAAACTTACCTGTTCTGTGAGGTCCTCTGATGGTCACATCACAAATTTGGGACCATTATGTGCATAGGACATGTGTCCGCATGTGCCAGGACTTCAGCATGTTGCATGTCCTCCCATTGCTGCTTAGCCAGATTACTGTCTCTTCCATAGCAGAATATTCCAAAATGTTCTGCTAAAATTGCAGTATTCCCATTCACGATGTGGTATGATCTTACCTAATATGGCAGCGTGGAATCAGGCCGCTCAGCTTCGCCATGATTGGTTGTAGGGCTCTGAAATATACACTAATTTTCATGATGGCGAGGTTCCCTATCCTGTTCCCCATACCTCCTTGCTGCTGTCAGTTCGTTGCCTGAGGTTTCAATGGCATCATAAATATAAACTTAATCCTCATTACTCCCTGTATTTACCATTTTGTGTAATCTCAACTTCCAAGGGAGTGGGCTATATTGGTGCTCTGGTGGATTGAACCTCAAGACGCCCCCTGATATTTACCCAGACTGGGGCTTGCTGTTATAACTCTGCTGTTATTCTATGAGAAGTGTTTCATATGTCTGACTAGCTTGCACTGTATGTAATATTTTGTGACATGCTTCAATACAAAATTGTTTTATAAAATAAAAGCTTCCTAAAATTCAAGATCAGCAAAGATTCGTCAGATGCGCAGATGGTTATGAGAGAGAGAATAAATCACAGCCCTGATATGTATAATGTAGTTACTTACATATGAATAGGCTCATTGAGATTTAATTCACTGGTAAAATCATTTTAGATATCGTATGTGATAAACGTTTCTGTAGTGTTTACCCAGCTTTAATAAGGATTAAAAATGGCCTAACTTTGTAAAAAAAAACATATACTATTACAAGGAATCTTGTCCTTCACTGGCTAAGAAGGCAATAGGTGAAACACTTTTTATACACAGTAGATACAGTACATACACAGTATATATATCACAACCCCTGACGAAATGCATAGGGGTGGAGACACGGTCACAGGAGCCTCATATTCTTGCCCCACATGGTACACTGACTGCACACCTGCCATTCCGAAGAAGGTATAATAAGAATTTATATGGTACGCGCTATGATGTTGCGCTTTTTATATAATTAAACCTCTCTACTGCACTGTGGAGTGCCCCTTGTCTTCAGTTTTTAGTTTTTTTATAGTGAATAAATAAATATATATATATATATATATATATATATATATATATTATAACATCATGGTTAGAGGCCAAGTCATAAACATTTAATTTATAAAATAAAACATTTTTATTCATCAGTGAAATTAATGTGGAATGAGGAAAGCCCACCATTTGCTTTTTAAATGATCAATTTCTGAAATATACATGAGATATATGTTTTAAATAAATAAATGCGGTCGTACCACTTTATATTATTTACAAGTCAAATAAATATATGATTTACTAATAAGGGGAAGAATAAGAATGCAAGTTAGTTTGAGGTAGGATGGGGACACAGAACCTTTAAACAATTTATAATTATAATTTAGTGATGGCTGATGAATAAATAATTGGTTCTATCTCAGGGAACATTTATAACATCATCATTTCATAAAATATGAATCAATCAGCAAGAATTTTTCTCCTCATTATTACCAGATTCACCATGCCCTGTACAAATAAAATAATAAAGAATAAAAGGTCCATTCTGGGCAAATCTAATTAGAAAAGCTCATCAATTTATTAAAGAAACCTAATGTACATTATGAGAGCTAGACATCAGGTGGTCGTGTCAGGTAGATTATTTATTTTGAGTAAGGCCCAAAAAGCGAGTAGAGAACTAAAACTGTATCAAATGCAGAAAGCACAGAAGATATTTGTCATATCCCAGAGCAATCGAGATGAATCCTTACAATAAATGAAAATACTGTGTCCAGGGAAAACATATAGCAGTACATAGCTAAAATTTTATACAATAAAACTAACATTAACTGATGCTGAAAATACTGTTAAATACTGCTAAATCCTATTAAATACTAAATAGTAGTTTTAAATTGTTGTGATAATCTATAGGAAGCAGCTTGGTAACAATCATCATTTTTCATAATTTCTTCTTGTGTTTGTGTTTGTACAGATTACAATTAAAAATATGTGGCACATATGTAGGGCTGATCCAGAGTTTGGGAGTAAGGGCAAACTTTCTCTCCTCTCCCTCCTCTTTTCCTCCTCAGACAGCTGGCCACTTTTAGATATTAATTTATGAATTATTTGTTCTTAGATAGGGATTCAAAGCGTGACAAATGTCATGTTGTTACCATGTTGCAATAACATACTGGATAACCACATGTAGTCCGCAGGATAGGTTGAAACTGACCTATTCCTGAATAACACTATCCTGGTTGATGTTAGTACAGTCCTCAGATTAAATTCATGGAGCAGATGGGGCTCGATCGTCACTTATCCCTCACTGGTTCTCCTCTGTAACATGTCTGCACCAATCTTTTCCAGCAGAGACATTTGCTCAAAATGTTCCTCACACAGTGCTCCTAATGTTTTAAATAACAGGACTTCTTCCTGAATTAATCATTGGATCAGCCACTGGCTTTGCATTTCTTTCCTCTCTGTTTGAATGATCTTTCTTTTTTCACTCTCTAGGTGCTGACAGCAATAGTTCACTCTCCACGGTGTTGGTTGGTTCCTCTTCTTCTCTTACAGAAATAGTATGCTGAGGGGGTTGCACCTCGGGCAGTAATAACAATTAGGGGCTTGCCCTCAGGGTCATAATCTTGTGGGGAGCATTGGCTTGGCAAAGTAGCTAAAAAGCATTGACCTCATTCATCGGCGGCATCCGCCGGGTCCTCAATGCCCTCAGCATCTCCTT
Source organism: Platyplectrum ornatum (assembly GCA_016617825.1). Lineage (NCBI taxonomy): Eukaryota > Metazoa > Chordata > Amphibia > Anura > Limnodynastidae > Platyplectrum > Platyplectrum ornatum. The sequence continues at coordinate 94,200 of JABWIB010000700.1, read as the reverse complement.
CCTTTCTTTAACCAGGCATTCTCCCGTCTCCTGTTCATAAGCTTCATAAATCTTGCGGTTCTGCAGGTCCATCTGGCAACTGGCTTTGAAAGATTCATTCAGCTGTCTTGAAGGGTTCTCCATATTGCCGCCTGGAACATGCTCTTGTATAGCTCTCAAACCAGCATAATTCGAAGACATGGTCATATTTATTAATTTTGCTTATGGCAGCTACTAGTAACTATACAGCTACCCTGGGACTATCTTTCCTACGCCAGAGGATGTCATAAATAAATATCTTAACTGAATTATTCTTTTTTTTTAACAACATTCAAAAACATACAGCAACAAATGGTGACTACGAAAAGGTTAGAACTATTGAAATATATAGGTGTATAATAAAAACTTTGTTGAAAATACTGTTAATTGTACTTGTAAAACTAATTAAATAAAGTAAAAATTCAGAGGACAGTTTAGAGCTGTAGTTAAAAAAGTAACACTAGGAATTTAGTTGTATTTAAAAATAGAAATTCATCATTTACTTTATAGTATATGATAATCTCCATAATAATTACTTTTACTCATTAATTCTCTGCAGTACTACTGGCTGCCAATGTGTTGGCAGAGAATGGCTGATATCCACTGGGAGGTTGCATTTTCTTAGCTCATATTGTTAGCTTCTATCGTCCCTGGACCTGACTAAGAACAGCTGGAAGCAAATAGCAATTATATTATTGTAGATTAATGTTCAGTAATTGGCACATTATCTGATTTACTGGCAATAAACCTTACTGACCTTGATGCTCTGCCCTAGTCAGAAAAGTGACAATGCTACAGTGATAAGAAAGAGCAGTGAATTTAAATGGAAAAATACTGAGTGCTATGAAGTAACATTATGCAGTCTCCCTCATAGGAGCCAAGCTCCATTCTTCTAATACCCCATTCTCATTCCCGACCCCGTAACAACCCGGTTGTTTAAAGCAGGGATTTTGTTATTCACTTTCTGCACTCTCCAGTCCTCCCTATCTCACTGCTACAGGGACCAAGGGTTATTTTTTACCTGGGTCCGACCTTGGAATAACCCTGCTTTTTATCCTGGTCCAATCCAGGTCTGATGACCATGGATTTTTCAGAGGTAATGTTCACGCTGCGCCTTGACCCATCATGGCATGACCCGGGAATAACCTGGGTTTTAGGAGCAGTGAGAATGAGATATTGATCTCACAAACTGGATGTCCAGCCATTTTTGGAACAATGGAGAGGTATGCCATATTCTCAGGGTTCTTCTATAAATCAATCTTAGTGCGAAAAACACAACTGTCAAATAACATTTACCAATAAAAAAATGATGATTTGTAGCACTAACACTGCCTGACATATCCAACATCTAACGTTATAACCAAGAAAAGCGCTTGTGGGGCCTAACAAAAGGCAAGTAAGAACAGACCAGACCAGACAACCACAAAAAACACAAACAGGTATTGCCCGTGAGATGGAGAAACACTGGGATAGAATAGATAAAATGGAAAACGGACAAAGAAAAACAAGATAAAATGACACAAAGGCACACATAGGCCTCCTACCTATTTCCTCCAATGGTTAATATCCTGGTTAAGCAACCAGTCAGGATACTATTAAAGAGCAAAACAGGGAGCACGACCACTGCAGGAAGTGTAGCCAAGCATGTCCCAAATTGCTAATTTACACGTTGTCACCAGTGACGAAGGACAGAACATGGTTTACTTGCGCGCTGATAACAGGTGAGCAGTTCCATACAAAACCCTTTTCACATGTGCATATATGCTTAACTATTTAATTTTCAGGCTGTAATAGCTGTACAGTGACATGCATGTAATAATATATTTGTGGTTTAATTGTTGTGATGTGAGATTCAGCATTTTGACAAAATCAGAAGCATCTAATGTAGACTATATACTGTAATTAAAAATGATTAGTCAGCCAATTATGACCTTTTCAGAAAGTTGCATATTTTGTGTTCTCTAGCAATTCTGATTGCCAAAAGATTGTTAGATTTACCCTTTTAGATGTGTGATTAGGTCTTACTTAAAGAGGATTTCTTTTTTAATGCCTAGTTGTTTCAAAATGTCTGTTCAAATAAATTTTTATTCTATATATACCTAATTATTTATCTTTTGTTCCTTATATTTACTAATATTTTGTCCTTGGCTGCCCCTTTTCCATTTATATATACACTTGACTACATTTAATTTGTTATGTGTGTTTCAACAAGCTAGATATGATTTTAAGATGGTGCATATGTTTATGCTTATACTGTTCACTTGAAAATGGTGTCAGTGTAATTGTTGACCACAATTTCTGGTGGCGTCCTTGTACATCAGTGTCATGGGAAGAACACCAAGTCATCACGACAAATATTGTACAAAATGAACCGCACTCTATAATTATACTATTATTATACTGGTCAACTGAACGCTACTTCAGGGGATTAATAATAATGGGAATAGTATTGTAAGAGATCAATCCAAAATTTCCAATGGAGGTGCAACATCCACCCTGAAGGTAAGTATACAATAACAAAAAGAAGAAGAAGTCAGGTATTAGTAGGAGTGCACCGCGTCAAAAGAAATATTAGTAAAAACTATTTTATTGAAATAAGATTAAAAAGTTGTTTTAAACTGTATAGCAAATAGGATCACAATAGGTTAAAAATAAAGGAATAAGGTAAGTGTTATACAGTAAGAAAAGTGAGTTAAAATGAATTTATTCACTCCTGTATGATATAAATAAATATTGACCTAAATGTTGCTATTAATGCCTATTATATAATAGATTGTTGAAAATTCAAGAATAAATAATGCAATCTGATACAGTAGAGGATAAATAGACACTGGAAAAAATGGGCTGAGCTTGTAAATTAATAGGTACTTGGTAAGCTACCCAACTTACACTGTCCCTTAAGAGCTACAACAACGGCAGCACCACGACTGAGAGGACAGCACACAAGAGCACTGCAGAACGCACGAACCTGCACCTACAGACCAACCGCAACACAACTACCGAAGACATAGACACACCACCAACAGCCACCGCCAACCAACAATAAAGACACTTATCCAAAAAGCACAGCAAACAAGTATACAAGTGTAAGTGCAGTACGCCACCACAAGTATACAATTACTTTAACATACTATACTATCATAAACCCCCCCTTTCTTCCACCCTATCCAACCTCGCTTCCCCCAATATCTGTCCACCTCCCAATCACCTTACCCTACCTCCTCCATCATCCATAATCAAAACCACAATTGCAAGCATCAGTCACAATTACACAAACACCGAAATAGATACACATCCAATAAAGACATTCCATATACAAACAGTGGTGCGCTACTCAGACCATAGTTTTCTTAAAACAATCTACCAAGCAACTAAACATTGCTTGATGATAATTCTTTATTGGCTTGCCTGAACCATTTATCTGTTAGTGGAGACCGTTGTCACTCTGGGGCCGATGCAATCCCGCGTGAAGACGGGAAAAAACGCGAAGTGCCCGTCTATTACGGGACTGAAGTCTCACGTCTAATTGTACATTTATGCGAACGAAAAAACGTGAGATTTCCTGCCTTACGCAAATAGATCGCGCCTTAAGGATTGAATCGGCCCCTCTGTGGTAAATGTTAGAGACTTCCACACCACATTGCCCATCTGTGCAAGGTCCTTTATATCACAGTATCCCTACTACATCTTCACTGAAATATTTTTTAAATAGGCTGTGATCAATTAAGGAACGCCAATTAAACTGTGTTTAATTGGCTACAAACACCTTCATCAGGGCCGGGTAAAGGTTTGTGGGAGCCCCTGTTGTAATTTAACAAGCAATAGCAACCTATATATATATAACAACATATATATATATATATATATATATATATATATACACAAACATTTCTAGCCCTTTTATGTGAGCATGGCCATGGCCCAATCACCCTGCGATTAATCCAGCCCTGTTGATCATTCGGAAGAAGATTTGCTCTTTCATTTGGTTAGTACTGAAAACAACCCAGTCATCAAAATAATGCAATATCTATATTAGATAATAAAATATGCTTGACAACACCTGTGCTACAGATTAAAATTGAAACCACTGTTTATGCTTGAGTCAATAATGCATTAAGACTCGTTCCTTCCCCCATCCGCCATGGGTAAATGTCTTCATTTTTCTCTTCCCTCACCAACTTTAGTATCTTCTCTTGAGAGCTTGTTTATATTTATGAAAGTGACATATACTTCCCAAAGCACAAATACAATTTTCTGTTTCAGCAGCCTGTGAAAATCCAGAAACATTATCACTAATTAGCTTTTAGGAAAGTTCCGGGTAATGCAGAGCGATGAGATCTGTCAGCTCCTTGTGTAACATCTTATAATGTTGTGCAGAATTGTTTTTTCCTTAGTATTATGTAACATTTCAAAATGAGACATTTCGGTTGAGGGTAGAACTGGGGTTTGAACTGTTCCTTTGGAATAGATTTCATTTTACCTTGGCAATATACTGCAGGAAATCTTCTGATGATCACTGTGCAACTGGTGATCAGTATACAAAGAACTGCTCCATTCTGATGAGACTCAGAAGTGCCATTAACTCCATGCATTCGGTCTTTTATAGGTTTTTGCAGTAGTTGTTGGCTTTATCATGCTTTAGGAAATTCACACAAAATCATAATCTATATTCTTTGTTTTCCAATTTCTTTTGAAACAGAGCTTTATGTTTCACATCAAACAAAAGTGTCAGTCTCAGTACTGCAATAGATTCACCTCACGAGGCCAAAGGAGCTTATTGTTTTACTCCCATTGGTTAGTTCAGGCTCTCATGGCTTTAGACATAATAAGCCTTAGATATTCTAGCAAGGCAACGTTATGTCCTTATCCTATTATCAGCCTGAACATCAACCTGGAAGACTTCCAGAATCCAGAGCTATGTAGATGAGATCCCAGCATGGTGACTTCACCAAAACATATAGCAAATAGCTGCTAGAAGTCAAGTAGAAACGCAGCGACTACTATTACCTGTGCTGCTTAACCCATAATGATCCTAAACTCCTTCCTAAACAAAACGAGTTTTCCGCTGTGTCACTCCATTATTAAGATAATCTTTTAGGCCAGTGATTCTGATTTCTTGTTGAGGACTTGACTATTAAATCAGGTCAAGTAGCACTTTACAATGCCATTCTATCCCTTTATCTCTTCTATTCTTTTCTTTAACTCTATCCTTCCCTACACACACACACACACACATATATATATATATGACGGTTACATAAATGATGCTTTCTCATTTCATTTTTAATATGTGCTGTTTGTTCTGTGTGGTTTTTAAGTTGTCTATTCAACAGCGTATTTTTTAATGTGTGTGCCATTCAGGTCCTTCCTTCTACAAAACTTTAGACCTTTGAGCTTTCCATGTTTCTATTTCCCTATGTCCTTTTTGGACTAACTTAGCTCACTACATAGAAACGTCATCTGAGTGCAAAGAAGTGTGCGTGAGAGCTGGGAACCATCTGTTATCACTCCAGATTATTAATACAAGTAGTGCTGCGCATTACTTCCACACAGCCCTGGCTGGTCATGCCACTAGCCCATCTACTGACAGTGGTCTGTGTACTACCATTGGTACTTCTATCTTTGGTTGAGAACAAATATTTTTAGCCTAGTCAACGGTCCAATCACTGTGAATATAGTGAGCATGATTGTGTATATTGTAAGATCATTGTGTGTCTCTGTTTATAGTATGTTGATGTCATGCTACACAGACAGTAGCTCAACACTGTTGGATTGATAGATGTAAGATTGAGGCCTTTTCAACGAATCTTCACTTAACTGGGCTGCCTGACCATCACTTCCTGACCTGATGGGGGTCACGTGATCCCCAGCTTTTTGCTCAATACAACATGGGCAAGTGAGTAATATATTTAATTTTAGGGTTAGCAGTAGGCTTAGGGTTATGCCTAGGTTTATGGTTAGGGTTAGGCTGCAGCCTGCGGTTAAGGTTAGGCTGTGGTTTCAATTAGGCTTTGGCTTTTGTAGATATCTCTGTTGGTAAAACACTAAGGCCTAAATTCACTAAGCTGGGATATTGCAGGGGGGAAAAGTGGGGATGTTGCCCATAGCAACCAATCAGATTCAAGCTCTTCTCCAGTATGTGAAATGAAACTGAGAGCTTGAATCTGATTGGTTGCTATGGGCAACATCCCCACTTTTCAATTCCCCTGCAATCTCCCTGCTTAGTGAATTTAGGCCTAAGGCTCTCATGACAATACTGTCGAGCTCAATGTTGTTAAGTACACAATCCTGTCAACATTACATTTGTAGACACTCACACCTTGTAGACTTAGGGGCCGATTCAATCCCGCGCGAAGCCGTGACTTTTTAACGCGTTTTTTTAGTCGCGACTTCGCGCAACATTTATGGTGGAATTCAATAGTTTTTCACCTGCAAATAATGGCTAAACAAGTTTTCTTCATTGACTAACACTCTCTGAGGTGCGAGAATAAAAATAGGTTGTGACCAGTTTATCGCGCCCAGTTTCAGACAATTGAATCAGGATTTTTTTGGCCGCGAATTTTAATATGCAAATGAGCTATTTTTTTTTTTGCTTCGCGTGGGATTGAGTCGGCCCCTTTATGTCGTAATAACTTTTTAATGCTTTAACTTATCCTACTGATTCTGAGATTGTTTTTTTGTGACACATTGTACTTTAAGTTAGTGGTAAATTTTGGTTGATACAGTCTGTATTTTTTCGTGAAAATGCGCAAATGTGATGAAAAATGCCATTTTCAAAATGTTACAATTTCTGCTTGTAACACAGATAGTCATACCACACAAAATAGTTACTAAATAATAATTTCAATATGTCTACTTTCTGGTGCCATCATTTTTAAAACCACCTTTTACTTTTTTAGGGCGGTAGGGGGCTCATAAACTTAGAGCAATTTTTCGCAATTTTACGAAAACTAGAAAATTTGGGACCAGTTCACATTTGATGTGGTTTTGAGCGGCCTGCTTGTTAGACACCCCCATAAATGACCCACCTCAAAGTACCAAAACTGCATTTTGGAAGTTTATTAACCCTTCAGGTGTTAATAATTTAACAGGAATTAAAGCAAAATAATGGTAACATTTTGAAATTTCCCTTTTTTTTTTATCAAATTTTCTATATTTAATTGGTTTCATTTTTGAACAGGACAGATGTTAACCAGAAGACAAAACTTAAAATGTAATCCCCTGATTCCAATGATTTTAGAAATACCCCATATGTGGTTGTAGAACATTATTTGAGTACATGTGAGCTCAGAAGGGAGGTAACACCTACTGGCTTTTTTAGCGCAGATTTTGCTGGAAAAATTTTTGTGACCATGTTGCAGAGCCCCTTTTGTATCAGTACAGTAAAAATGATACCATTTTGTAAAGAATACCCCTCAAGGAACACATCTATGGGTATAGCGAGAATTTTGACCCCACTGGTGTTTTGTGAAATTTGTTAACATTGGGACGTAAAAATGAAAAATATAATTTCTTTTCATTAATTTGGTGATTCAGCCCAAAATTTTACATTTCCACATAGGGTAATAGTCGGAAGACACCCCATAATTTGTTACCCCATTTCTCCTGAGTACGGCAATACGACATAAGTGGTTGTAGTACACTATTTGAGTACACAGTAGAGCTCAGAAGGGAGGTAACACCTTTTGGCTTTTTTTAGTGCAGATTTAGCTGGAATCATTTTTGTGACCATGTTACATTTGCAGAGCCCCTTTTGTAACAGCACAGTAAAAAACCCCAACAAATGATACAATTTTGTAAAGAACACCCCTCAAGGAACACATCTATGGGTGTAGAGAGAATTTTGACCCCACTGGTGTTTTGTGAAATTTGTTATCATTGGGACGTAATAATGAAAAAAAAAATTTCCATTAATTTGGTGATTTCTACTGAGTACGGCAATACCCCATATATGGTCAAATGTTTTTTAGGCACATGGTAGGATTCACGTAAAGGCGCGGCCATTTGCCTTTTTTAGTACATTTTTGTGCTTTTGGAGTGCCCGTGTTGTATTTAACAGCCCCTGTTGTCAAATATAACATTGTTTTTTTTAATATTTTCGGCTCTCAGCAACGTTGTTTAACCCCTCAAATTATGTGGTGTTTTCCAACTATTACCCTATGTGGAAAAGTAAAAGTTTGGGGTGAATCCACAAATTAATGGAAAAATGTTGTTTTTCATTTTCACATCCCGAAAGTTTAACAATTCTACAAAACACCAGTGGGGTCAAAA
>JABWIB010000700.1:47930-60325 GCA_016617825.1 Platyplectrum ornatum | reverse complement strand
TGTCTGAAGACAGCGATAATTTAACCCTCGGAGCGGTGTGTTAATTACCGCTCTGAGGGTTTATAAATATCAATAACATCGATTCCATGCGATAAAGTCCGAAAACGGACTTTATCATATGAAATCGATGTTACTTGGGCTTAGTAAATGGAGCCCAAAGTCTGAGTTCTAGAGTTCTTCCACATTGTCTCAATGAATTGTAAGTGTCAGGGTGTTTGTAAACAGCAGAAAACATCCACAGTTGGACTTACAACAAGTTTATAATAAACGTTTATCAAAATCTGAAAATGTATGTATAAAAGAACACTCCTGCATTTTATATGTGTGCATGCACAAACAACATACTACCAACTCAGATCTGGGACCTCAGGATGCATATGTCCATGTTGGCAGCAAGGCAGAATGAGAGGATAAGAAGGCAGAGAGGATGAGAAGTGCACAGTGCATACACTAGCTGGGAGATATAGAATAATAAGGGCATGGTCCTGTTTATAGACACTATTCCGGTGAACATCAAGTATCACCATCATCACCTGTAATAAAGAATTTACCCTGTGCTTCCCCACTAATCACTAGCTAGCGAACATCTCCCTAAATAATAATAATAATAACATTAAAATATAAGAGAATATGGCAGACTTAAGGTGGCCAAGGTAATGCTGCAGTACTACATGGGGGAACTACCTCCAACCCCACAATAACTGAAAAACAGTCAAAAAACTAAATAAACAAAGTGCAAGTCTGCGCAAAAAATATATCTGTACCGATTGATCACAAGTATATATTAAACAATTCTGAGCATATATTTAAACGGCTGAAGCAGGTCAAATTAAATTCCAATTTTATTCATATTCTAAAACATGAACTAAAAATTACTACTAACAAAACACCTCTACAGATAATAAAAACATAAAAAACGTTCTTGTTAATTCAGAAACAATGGATATATATCCTCTTCTTATAGTTAGAGTTAGAACCGGGTTCTCAATAATATAATTGTATAAGGATTTAATGGCACTTTATATAGCAAAGATGGTGTATCATGAACTCACTCTGACTTGGGTGGCTGTATATAGATGGATACTCCACGTGGGTGGTTTAGGGGGCCTCCGGGTTTACAGTTCCCACCACAGTAGCGGTCCCGGGATATAAAACTGTATAAGCCCACTTACTTGGCAGCAGCATTGCTGAGCCTCCTACGGCGTCACCACGTGTCAAACTGTGTATACACGTGGGTAGGGGCATCACTTCCGGTTCCCAGCTGGGTGGTATACAAAGTGCCCCGTGCACAGACTGCTCCCAAGTCGGATGTAGAAAGTGCTCCGTGCTAGTTCACTAAAGTTTTTTTCCCGGTTTGGGGGGGTTTATTGCACTGTCCCGAATTCAGTTCTGAAGAGGTAGTAGAAGTAGTTAATAATTGAATTAAAAGTGCTCTGTGCAATCCTGGTACCTTTAACTATAAGAAGAGGATATATATGGATCCATTGTTTCTGAATTAACAAGAAAGTTTTTTATGTTTTCTTATCTGTAGAGGTGTTTTTTAGTAGTAATTTTTAGTTCATGTTTTAGAGTATAAATAAAATTGGAATTTAATTTGACCTGCTTCAGCCGTTTAAATATATGCTCAGCATTGTTTAATATATACCTGTGATCAATCGGTACAGATATATTTTTTGCGCACACTTGCACTTTGTTAATAATAACATTAGAATGAAAAATTTTTAAAAATCTTACCATTCTGAGTATTTTCCAGTAATAGATGAGAGGGTTTATTTTGTTTTGTTTTTTTTTTTATATTAGTTTGGCATGTCAAGTAAACCAATGCATGGTTACAGTAAAAATACGCTGGTTTGACTGTTTACAAACTGATATACATCATGAGCCGTTTAAAAAGGACACCTTAAAACACAATAGTAAATGCCTTGGTTTGGGCAACTGCTGGAAATGTGGGGCAGTTTCAACTTGCTGTCGATACCTCTCCTTAGTAAACCTAGCCCCTTGAGTGCTTGTGGAATGCTATATGTGATGTGGAGTCAGGGTCGGATTAACCACAGGGAGGTCAGGATGGTCACACACAAGATTGGTAGTGGTAAAATGATCTACAGTATATTCATTTTACATTTGGGCTTGGTATGCTGTATAGCAACTGGGGAAAATTATTTGTTCTTTGAATAGTTCAGGTTCTACTTTTACTCAACATTTTAGATGAAAACATCTTAACCCACAGGACTATTGACCTGTTCTCCTACTGTGAACACATAGTGCAGAATCAGGAGTATCCATGTGTACTCAGGCAGTTGATGTTAGCTTCCTGTAGAGAAGATTATTGTCGTAAATTTACAACCTCACTTCACTGGTTACAGCATGAGTCAGCCATCTCTTCCTATAAATGACCTTATATACAGTATTGTGTTTCATGTCTGCTATTTGTTCTGCAGGCTTTAACTATATCCACCAGAAACAAATATAGACACATATATATAGAAGCCATTTAACCTTTCTATTCTCTAGTACATCTATCTTTCAGGATTGCTTTTACATACAGAGGTCGTACATATTACCTACGATCTTCTGTGTCAGCCGACCGCAATAGAACTAAGGAAGTACAGGCAGTTGAGAGATGGCAATCAGATATAAGTCTATAAGCAATTGGTTAGTACTTGTGATATTGATTTGAGGAACTTGTGGTGACACTACTTTGAATGCAGGTGGTACCTGACAATTACATCTGTGTGACTGACCTGACTTTGTCCGGGGATTTATAAGAAACTCCCTGCCTGATGCAGGTCTAACATGGATCTAGACCCATGTATATACAGTAAAGCTGGCCATACACTATAAGATAAATTGTTCCAATCGAAAGGTTTTTTCAAGAGTGGGCAAAACCATGTTGAATTGCAGGGGAGGCAAAATGAATTAATTGCAATCAGTATTACAGGTGAGAGATGATGTTTCCAGCACAAGTGTAATAACAGTGTAACAGTAACGCTGGTCAGTATCTGTGTGCAACATGCAACAATAAAGTATTCTCCCTGCATGCAAACACTGACATTCATTTTACCTCCCCTGCAATTCCTCATGGTTTTACCCACTCTTGAAAAAATCGTTTGATTGGAACAATTTATCTTATAGTGTATGGCCAGCTTAAGAAAGCAGACTGTGCTTCTATTCAAATATATTAAATGTGTGCAAGTGTATATACACTAAATAATGTGTTTTTGGTTTGGTGTCTTTTTGTATGTTTTAGAACAGTGTTCCCCTGATTTTATGTGAGCAGAAACGGAAACATGTTTTTGTTGGGATTTTGTTTGTACACTTAGGGTGATTAAGGGCATTATAGATTTAACAGGGTACGGTTCCAGACAGGGACGCCCTTATCGGGGCGGACACCCTGATATGTTAGGCTAGGTTAAGTCTGTACGGTGAGTCGAGGGTCGGATTAGGAGAGGTGAAGATTTTGGTATTTGGGTTTTGATCTGTGTTATTACAGAGATAAACGCTATCTTGTTTTAGCATATGTGACTTAATAAAATTGAGATTTTAATTGTTCTTCCTTTTTTAATAAAACTGTATTGATTAAGATAACCCCTTATGCTCAAATGAAATACTGTTAAATTGGGTATGAATATGTTTAGAGATACAGATTACCTAACATATGCATCACAATAACATACCTCTCATGGCTAGCACTCCCATAACATACATGTATATAACAAAAAAACATTTTGTTCACCTCACACATACACACACACACACACACACACACAAACAGACACACATACACGCATAACAATCACACAACCAACATATTCTGCATAGCTCAAACACATAACATACATACTTAACGCTGACACATTTACTGTAGAGCTATGGTAAGGTAGAAGTGGAGGCAGTGTAGCAGCAGAAGTGTAAGCAGTCTAAGATATGATAGTCTGGATACAGTTCTTATGAAGCTATTGAAAAAATAAGTACAGTTTGTGCAGTGTTGTCAATCTTCTTATTTAAAGTGTATGTATGATGAAAAAACTAACAAGTGTTACTATTTGCGACCACATTTACAACAAATGGCTAAATAACCCACACTGTAATATTATTATTATTATTATTATTATTATTATTATCTTGTCCACTTTATTCTTTTTTCCATAATGCTTAATTTTGTTAGTAAACCCTGGCAACCATTCATTTGATGACTATGGAGTATGGAGTCTGTGTAACTGAAAACGCCAGCATCTCGGGATTAGTGATATAGAAACTGTTACACTATAAATATGTCCAATACTGTACTATTCACTTTATGCTGAACAACCATTGACATGTTTTACTCCACTCTATAAGATCTTCCTGGCTCCCTCAATACCTACGGCGACAACTGGTCAGTGACCCTGCAGCTCTTATAATAACCCTCTGCCATTCACCTCCTTTTATCTACAGAAAGCAGAGGACAGGCTTAAAGCTGACATTTCTGTTCTAAGAAAATAGACCTTTGAGGAAAAGGGATTTGCTCTGAAAGGCATGTTATATATTTATACTGACCAGGATTAGATGTTGTGTGCTCTTTGTTTTAAAATATTCCGGAGCTTTACAACCTTCTTTTTTTGCATCAGGAAACTCCACATTTCTTATTAAATAACATGAAACCTGAAGGGCATTGGTTGGAAGCCTGACAGAACATGAAGACTCAGATGTTCTTTACTTTTTATTTAGACAGAAATGGAAAATTAGATTATTAATGTATAGGCATTTACTTACATCGGAGAGCATTCTGGAACATTCTGATATGAACTCATATGCATAGTACGGTACTGTCTGTATTCAGTATTAAAATGACACAGTAGATTCTTCCTTATAAACAATAATATAATAAATGAATATAAAAAAATTATTTAAAATTTTTTTTTTCTTTTTTAATAATGAGGAAATGCTATTTACTCTTTTCTCTATTATGAATATAATCCACAGTAGTTTTACCGAGTAAATTAATATACAGTAGTTTCTTACTTTATTAACAATCACTATAGGTGTTAAAGGGGGGAAGACTGTATATTATTTTTAGCATCAGGTAAAACTAATGTGGGTGATTATTCATAATAGGGGGAAACAAAACAGTTCACCTATACTGAATAACTGAATTATAACTAAAACAGTTTAATGTAGAATTAAAATGACATACAATTTTTTCCACTGATATAAAAACTGTTATTTCATAATTAATAATTCACATGAGAGAGAGAGAGAAATATTGCTCGTACCCAATAAATTCTTTAAAGTCAGCATATAGATAATATCATCAGGGAGGGATAAACTAGTTTGTCACTGTCATTGATCTCTCACAGACACTCCAACCCTCAATCATTAAGCATGGTATCTGTTACACTCTTGGACCTAAATTTACTAAGCTGGGAGATTGCAGGGAAACTGAGAAGTGGGGATGTTGCTAATAGCAGATATCAGATAATAGCTAATATCAGATTCAAGATTTCATTTTCATTTTACATATGCAACAATGAATGCAGCACTTTTCAATCTCCATGCAATCTCGCCGCTTAGTAAATTTAGGCCTCTGTCTTATCTCATATATTTCTATGAACTCTCTACTCTCTGTGAAACGTTTTGGCCTCAAGACTGATTTTCGGTTGTTGAGAGTGGTTTATAATATCATTCTCCTCCATGAGTAAGGTTTTAAAGATTATTACATGAAATGGCCACATGGTTTAATATCAGCTGTTTAGAAGCTTTACAGTTAATCACTTCTCCTTCATACACAACATCACTTCTGTACCAAGAAGAGAAATGACATCATTTAATGTCACTAAAAGTGTAAACATATGTGTAATTTCCCATGAGAAAAGGGGATTCTGGGAAAATCCAGCTCCTCTTTTAAGACAAACATGAGCAAATAAATGATCTACCCCAATCTGTCCGCCTGCAACAACAAACTATTTTTATCTCTCTTCAAGAGACAGTTCGCTATCTATTATGAAACCGTAACCAAGCGTAAAGTACACACTGTTCAAAAACAAAATAAAACAACAGTGAAGGATTTAAAAAGATCATTAAAAATAAAACAATAATATCAAAAATAAAAATAATACTACTAATATTAATAGTAGTGACATCCAGTGACTACCAGGGCCTGTGACATTTATAGAAACACCACATTGATAATTTAACTGTTAACTAACTTTAGACAAAAACTAACCTTCATTTGGTGGTGCTTTTTGACTTTTCATTTATAACTGTTCCACTGTGGTGGATAATTAAAATTTAATTGTGCGCAGAGTGGTTTTTGCTAATTTAGCATATTGCATTTCACATGCAAAAACGGTATTCAATTATTTGAAATTGGCTGAGAAAAATTAGTCATGGCCATGCTTAATAAACAGGACACAAAGGCCCTGCGACCAAAAAATGTGACTAAATAAGTTGTGCCACACAATTAGGGTCCTCAGAGCCAGGGGCAAATGCAGGATTTTGGAACAGGGTTTCTAAAGCATGTATGGTGTTGGTGCACTATATAAAGTATATATTGCATATATTAGGTGCCGGGTGTATATTTGGGTATCCAAACCATTAATACACCCTGCATATATTCCAACATGTGACCTCTAATTTACTTTATACAGTGTGCCAGCTCCTAATACTTAATATAACCTGCATATAATACAGCAACATTGAGGGGGGTTTCTGGGCAACCAGAAACCCCCCTGCGTTTGCCTATGAGAGCCTCATTCTTTCTCCAATCTCTCCAGTTCAGTTCAGCTTAGCCAGGATCTTTCTACATAGACCACACCACTTAAGCAATACAAATTTCTGTGACCTTCAAACTCACCTAAGTGACATTTAAGCCGGAGCTTGACACATCCCTAGCTGGCTAGCTAGCCACCACGAAGACCACAGCACTGAATCTAATTCTAGGGACAACCATAGCCCCTTTGCCCTCCTGAAATCTATCTGAAATTAATGTAAGGGAAGTTCCCAGCAGTGACCATCGGCATCTCTACCTGTTGGTTCAGCAGGTAGGTGGATGGATGAAAACCCACTAGGGTTGCTGAGGTCCATTCCACTGTCACCATTCAGTGTCATCCATGTAAAGACAGCTTTTTTTTCTGGAAGGAGTGAACAAGGTAGACTTGGTAAGTGATATAATATAATATTGTAAAAAAAAAGAGTGTGGAGCCCCGTATTCTGGTTATGGTTCTAAACCTTCATCATGTGCTTGTACCCTCAGGTGTTTTGATTTAGAAACTGTATCATTTGTTTGATAGCTAAAAACATATAATATGTATGAATTTGAATGAATATTCATGTCATTTCCATTTCCATTTCCACTAGCCCTCTGTCCCCAAAGTAAAATGTTCTGATGCCCCTGAGCACATCGGTGAAACATTGTTTAGCACAACAGTGGCAGGCAGGGTGACAGTCCGAAAACTATACAGCCCCAAAGAATGCTTTAAAGATGGTGATCCCACAGCAGCAGACCTTTGCTAACTATTTAACCCACATGGTGGTAATTGTGGTGCAGAAGCGGACCTTCAAACTACATAAACAAATGATTGTATAAAAACACCTGTCTCCAAAAAAATTATTTTGCTCAATTATATTAAATTTCTTGAGCTGGAAAATCATACTGAACGGAATAAACTTTATTTTTGTCTATTAAACACATTTATAGACAATTTTTTTTTAACTGTTCCTCAGCTTAATACTGTTTACAGCAGATTTAATTTTCCACCTCAGCAATTATACCCTGATTCCACCCTATAAATGTACCAAAAAACCTTCCATACTCATACTGGACTCATGACTCCCCCAGCTGTGGAACCCAGTCTTATCTTACAGATGTTCGTTCTGCAGTGATATATAAAACCTGCTCACTATAAGAAAACCTTGTCGCTGGACCTACCAATCTGCCTGGTTACAATGGTGCATAGTATTAGCTTTAATTGAAATGTTTTCTTAGTTCACCTTTAGGCACTCCCAAAGTAGCTGCCATTGTCTCTCTAATGGTGGTGACACACAATATGTGTTTCTTTAGCTGAATTTTTGCATTTTGCGTTTTCTGCAAGAAACAAAATGTGAATTAACAGAATGCCTGCAGTAAATTAATTTTAATTGCCATCATTCATCGCCAAAGTTCAATATATTTCCCATAGGAACATGACGTTTGTAGATTGCATTCATTATACAAGTTCCTTTTCCTTCCCTTTAACGGAAGGCAATAATATTTCTAAACGATGGATAGCTTAAATGTCCTGAAGCTATAACATCACTGGACAGGCAGGAGATGACTAAGTGTGACAGTCAATGTACTATAATTAGCTACCTTTCGGTAATGAGGCGATTTAGTGAAACCATGGCCTGTGGTAGAAGACATTGGATATGCCCCATTTCACATCATCTTCCAGACAGATGAATACAAGAATTTGTTAGATTCAAAGTTTAATCATTTACAGATCAGACCTGGTTTCCATTTCATGGAGCAAACAAGGTGTTCAGATTTAAAATTAGTGGGAGCCATTCGCAGTGATGTAGTCCCTGAATAATATGTAAACAACATAAACTATGCTTGCTACTACGCTATGCTTGGCGATTTCACTCTACTTTACACAGCATAATGTGAAAGATATATGGACACATCAGTTTAATAAAATATTGATTGTGCGATTACTATATAGTAAAATAGGA
Organism: Platyplectrum ornatum; assembly: GCA_016617825.1. Lineage (NCBI taxonomy): Eukaryota > Metazoa > Chordata > Amphibia > Anura > Limnodynastidae > Platyplectrum > Platyplectrum ornatum. Next base: position 51,637 of record JABWIB010000700.1, on the reverse strand, counting down.
TAGATAAGGGAAATGGCTACCAAACTGGAACAATTGGTAATATTTATTATATTATTATTATACACCTACAGTATGTAACAATCTTGACAACAATCTTGACGGTCGTATCCTATAGACATGAGATCCTAAAGTTGGTCACTTTCTAGAACAATTATTGTTCCAATTATCCAAGTATTGGACAAATTATAAAAGATAATCTGATGTCCAATATTGGGTAGTGTATGGATATTTCTGTACAATTAGCATATGTCTTTCCCCTTCCTTTTGTCACAGAGTTATACACATTGGCCCAAATTTACTAGCAGGGAGATTGCAGGGGTACTGAAAAGTGGGAATGTTACCCATAGTATACCTCCCAACATTTCACTGGGAGAGATTGGGACAGTCCAACCCACCCCTGCCTAAGCCCATTTTCTCCACCGCAATCACAGCAATTGTAAAATGTTAATTTCTTTCCTGCGTTGGATTTGGTTTTATTTAGGAGACGTTTCATGCACCCAATGATTTCTTTTAAAGAAGACCATGAAGCTGTGAACCTGAGGTAAACGTATCCTCTGTTTTGTATTTGTTAAGTGTTTCCAAACAAAATTTACATTAGTGGAAAAGAAAAGTCCATTTCAGGGTTAGAGAAATCCTTAAAGTCATAATACCTAAGCCCAAAAACAAATGGGTATGTATAACTGGTTGTATGGAGGAGAACATTTATCACATATCCCAACTGCGATCCTGGCTACACTGACCTTAGGATTTATAATGACTTACCAGGCAGAGGGTTTTAAAATGTAGATTATATCTGATAAAGCCCCTTTTCATGTGAAAATGTGAAGAAATCTGAAATTGAAGTTATTGTCATTTTATAAATACCAGTGTGTACAGGGGCATCGTGCAGATGGAGGCTTTACTGATATCTCTAAACCAATTGATCTTTTGAAAACTGTACCAACGCCTACATGTTTCTGACATTATAGCCATCATTGCTACATTGTGTCATCTGTCAAAGGATAATCTTGTTTCTTGTTTCAGTCCCATGCAACTGCACGATATCCAGACCCAACTGCAGATGTCCAGGGGGGGTGTAAAACATAATGAAAATATTGATTTCTATTACTTTCAAACAGAATTAAAAGGTGATCACATCAGAACCATTTACAGTACAGTCCACTACCATGAATATGGTCACATAAGTACACCAAGCTTGCCTATATTGCATACCTCCCTACTGTCCCGCTTTCAGAAGGACAGACCCGCTTTTGGGGGACTGTCCCGCTGCCCTGCCCGCTTCCCAGTATGTCCCGCTATGGGGACATACTGGTAGAAAAGTGTGTCTTTTGTACATTCGCCACGGTCGTGGCCGAAAAGGGACGGAGCTTAGGAGGATCCGGGGTGGAGTTGGTCGGATTCAAGGGTGGAGTTGGGCAAGACTGTGGGCGGAGTTGGTCGGAACCGGGCGTCCCAATGCCCCACCCATGGAAAGTTGGGAGGTATGATATTGTGCCTATACATGACATGCTGTATTTCCATACAGTATCCAAGAAGTAGCACTGCATGTACCATAGGATCACATGGTGGACACACTACATGACGATTTGTGTTGTGTAAGTGGATCAGGCCCCATATGTTTAAATCTCTCTGCTGTAAAGAACGGGAAATATAAACATAGCAACAATTAGAAAACCAATCTAGGTAATATTTACACAGTTCATTAAAATAATTATTAAGAGTTATTTCAGCTAAGATTGACACATCTTCAAAACATAAATATCTGGTGCTACAAGGGTCAAATCTCTATGATCATTAAGTGAATATATGAATAATGAAGTCTGTAATTAGTGAGAACTGAATCTAATATCTTCTCACTGCAGGTAAACAACCATAGTCTTTTGCAGGGAAAGTAAAGGTTAAAGTGACAGTCTCTGCATGTCTCCTCAGAAGTCACATCACAGAGGTGGCCAGCGAGGTAGACTAAAGTCATTATCAGTTCCTGAAAGCCAAGTCATGGACATGACTTCAAATAGGTAAGAATAATATCCAATTTAAAACCTACATTAAGTTCTTTGTCTCTAGGGATCTAGAAATGTCACAGGATGTGTAACTTAATGATATGTCTGATAGAGGGTAGGGGATATCAAAGACCCCAGCCAGACCAGCTAATGCATTTCAGATATCAGTGTGGGTAGGAAGCATAGTTGACTGATGTCTAGACCATGCATATGTCACAACTCATATCGAGTGAATAGACAATGTTATAATTCCATATATTAAAGTAATTGCTGACAATTTACTGGGCAGTAATTGCACCCTCTCATGCTCCTGTCAACAAAACACTTATCACAATTATATTATAGCATCTATTCTGGGAAATATCATTGAATATAACATTACAGAATGATATACAATCCTTGAGAAAATCTTGCCACAAATTATAGGTTAGAGAAATTATATTTAAGAAAAACACCCTTTGTACAAGTAAACATATTGCACATCCATACCTATTTCTTATATCTCATCCCTACTGCTACCCTACAACTGCACGCCCCCATACCTGATAAGCCAGTAAGGAGGGGAGTCCAGAAAATTGGGGCATGGCTGTGTCTCCAGCCTACTAATTTCTCCTCTTGTATGTCTCCAGTTATCCAACCTCATACCTCTCAACGTTTTCAAATAATATTGGAACAAATAAGCCCTGGCCTGTTTCCGCCCAAGCCTTGTCCGACTCTGCCCAAACCATGCCCATATTTGCACATCGGTCGGACAAAATTGTATTTACACATTGTATTTTCCCTTGTACACATATATTTTATATATCTGAATAAAATTGCAGCCTGGCTTTCTTGCCACTTTCAAATAGAGTACAGGCCTGGTCCTGGATAATTTATACCACCTTCCCCCTCTAAGTGCCCCTGGTTGTCATATTATAATTTCACAAATTAATTAAAAATTAAAAAAATAAAAACTTCATTACATTCAATAGACAGCTCATTGCACTGGCCTGGCGCAGTCTTACAAAAAAATTATAATAAAGAAGAATGACAACATTACAATATTCTATCTGACATGTGTCGTGTTAGCGACCATAAAAATGACATCATGAATGTGATAGAAGAAGAAAATGATCCAGTACTTCAGAGGTTAAACAATAATGATTATTTATCTGGGAAACTCCTATGTTATTTGTCACCATTTTTCACATTCATCTGCCTTTAACTCTGTTAGCCTCTATAACTCCATTACCAGGTGAGAAACAACTAAAAGAAGTTGATAACCCAATTACACAAAACTGATTTTTCCTTGTAATAGTGTTAACAGGTTAACACCTGCTATAAACCTCGCCAGCCGGTGGAATACAGATTCTGACTCCTGATGCACGTTTAATGATCCACGTGTAGAAATGTAATGCTGTTATAACAAATGGAGACATTTTCTGGAGCCCTGGACTATTTCAGGCTCAGAATCTGTGAATCAAATTAGATTTTTATTTCTGCCACATTAGTAAACTAGGGGGTATATTTACTAAAGGTCGAATAGTTCGACCGAATAGAAATCGGTGGAAATCGAATCGATTTAGAAATCGTCAATGTTCGCGAATTTAGGTATTTACAAAGGCTCGATTTTTGACTTTCGATTTTATTCGAACGCGATTTGCTCCGATTTCTTGGCGCGAATTTTGCCTGAAATCGCGTCGAATTATTCCTCGTTATGTTCGATTT
>JABWIB010000700.1:9916-20751 GCA_016617825.1 Platyplectrum ornatum | reverse complement strand
TTACATAGTATAGTACAGGGAAGCACAGGAGAGGTGGTTACATAGTATAGTACAGGGAAGCACAGGAGAGGTGGTTACATAGTATAGTACAGGGACATTCAGTACAGTTAGTTGTATAGATTAGCACAGGTCAGCAATATTAAGGTCATTGTACAGTATAGTACAGGACAAAACAGTACAGGTGGTTGCATAGGACAGTGCTGCACAGGGTGGAACAGCAGATGGATTTGTATAGGGTAGTAGAGGACAGTACAGTAAAGTTGGCTTTATACAATAGCATAGTTAAGCACAGCAGAAGTGGTTGTATACTATAGTACAGACAGTTGTTGATTGCCCAGCACGGGATGGAACAGCATATGGAGTTGTATAGGAGAATACATTACAGCACAGTAGAGATGGTCGTTCAGGTCAGGACAGTGCAGGGCAGCACAGCAGAGCAGATTATATACAATATAATATAATAAAGCAGAGCAGAATAGCAGAGACAGTTGTTAAGAGACGGTTCAGGGCTGCACAGTGAGTAAAGAAATGATTTCTTATAAAAAGGCACTTGTGGTCTATTACAGATGTTGCGCAGCGAGTTTATATAAGAGTGTACACAATCTGTGGGTGGAAATGAGAAAGGATATGTGTTTATATGTGATGGAGAGAGTGCTTGTTCAGTAGATGCTTTAGGTTATAGATAGGTTAGTGGTTCTGTAGGTGCTATAGACGGAATGGATGTACAATACTGTACAAGCACAAATCAGCAATAAAAATGCAACAGGGTATTAATAAGGTAGAGAAACAGAGGACGCGAGAGGTTCTCTAGGACAGTCTGCAGATGAGGTGGTTATATGTAAAATCGTAGTTGTTATGTCTTGAATGAAGATTTTTACAAGCAATGTCAATTTGGAATTTGGATTTAATATGAGTCGAGATGGAGATATGAATAGAGATGTAGGCTAGTTTTACTTCACAACAGTTTCCCCAGGGTTAGGTAACCTGTGGCTCTACAAGTGGTGTCAAACTACAACTCCCAGCATGCTTTGTCAGGTATCCATTGTGTTTATAGAGTTTAAGCATGCTGTAACTTGTAGTTCTACATAGAGGGGGTGCAACAGGTAGCCTTAACTATTGGGGTAAAGCAATCCTCTAGTGCAGGGGTAGGCAACCTGCGGTAACCTGCAAACTCCCAGCATGCTTTCAACACCTGGAGAGCCCCAGGTTGCCTACCTCTGGTCTACCCCATATCATGTTTGGGCAGCAGAGAAAAGATGCAGAAGTCAGTGTAGCATGGAAAGGTACAAGTACAAGCATTAACAAAGTTTATGAAATTATTAAATGTAGAGACTGGTTGGACATGTATGTAGTGTGTTTGTATGGCAGATTGGGTCTGAATAAAATGATCTATGGATCATCATGTATATATGCTAGAAGCATGATTCCTTATATCAGCAACAATATATTGTGGTAGTGCTGCAATAGTTCATAGTTAAAAATCTTAACATTAATTCCAATTCTTTGTTTTAAGTTGTGTTCATTTAGACAAGTCTATTATTTACATACAATTCTTGTGTTGTATGTCTTTGCACATGTAGAATAAAAAAAAGCAAGCATAGCTGATACTGTAGTCATATTAAGGTGAAAAATAGGATGGACTGGGTCAGTAACAATAAGGTATAGATCATCCATATATAATACAACTAGATATAGATAGTATATACAGATTTGCCTACACCTAACTCTTACCAGCGCCCCATGGCTGGTACACATATATATATATATATAACAATGATAAAACTTATTAGCTGCACTATGTAATGGCTTCTGATCGGCTAATTACATTCTGACCCCTCCAGCTGATGTACTTATTGTATTAGCATGACTGGGGCATTATATGGATGTCTATCTGCATTACTTAATTGTCAGAGAAGAAGATTGTCATTGAACTTTTAACAAAACGTTATTCTTCATTTTAGCTTAATTCCATTTACTTTAATTTAATGTCATTTAATTGTGTATGATTACATTTTCCATGGAAGTGTAACTTTTATTAATGTGTCAAAAGTCTCCACTGGCTTGTTTTCATAGATGTAATGTGTCAGGTCTCATAGGATATTTCTGGCTGTAATTATACATAGGGGCTGACATACCGGCCAGGAAGACATGCCAGACATTCATCAAAGGTACTGACTTCATTTTTTGTAGTCCTACCCAGAGCTGCACATTGCAGACCGGATCCAGCCGCACACCCTGGCAATCCAATCTCTTTCCCTGCCTTTGTTGGAGCAGAGGGTGTTCTATAGCTGTTGTTGTTGTCTCATTGTAGTTCATTGACCAAAGGCATGCCACTACTAAGCGCGATCATTGGACAGGATCCAGACTTAAGTTCTATTCAACTTACGAGGGGAAAACCATAAACTCTAATACTGTTTGCAACTCATGAAATTTACCTCCCCTGCAATTCAACATGGTTTTTCCCACTTGCTCTGGATCCAGTCCCCGCAAGCAGAGAACAAATGCGGACAGCACATCCCCTGATAGACCATGTGTTATATTTACTAAGCGTCAAGATTGCAGTGAGATTGGAAAGTGGGGATGTTGCCCATAGCAACCAATCAGCCTCATGGGCCTAAATTCACTAAGCAGGGAAATTGCAGGGGAATTGAAAAGTGGGGATGTTGCCCATAGCAACCCTTCGAGATTCAAGCTTGCTGTTTCATTTTACACACTGTAGAATGTGAGCTTGAATCTGATTGGTTGCTATGGGCAACATCCCCACTTTTCAATTCCCCTGCAAACTCCCTGCTTAGTAAATTTAGGCCCTGCTCTCAGTTTCATTTTACACAATGGAGAATGTGAATTCGAATATGATTGGTTGCTATGGGCAACATCACCACTTTTCAATCTCACTGCAATCTCGCTGCTTAGTAAATATACTCCCACATATTTAAATGAGAGAAACTCCTCTTTTCTCATTTAAATATGCAATCATGTAGGCAGATGCGCAAACAGAGAGATTAGTCAGTCAGTCAGTCTGATGCGTAGGCATGTGGATGGACTCCGTGTGTATTGTTCATTTATTCTGGAAATCTGCCACAATAACAAGTGCATGCACAACTCTTGATCAGTAAGTGTAAGTGTATATTAAAGTTTGTATGGTTTACATTGTTTATTTGCTTTCTGCAAAATATTTGGAGGATCCACGAATTGAGCAAGTTTTCCTTGCATTCTCTTTTTAACCAGTCCTAACAGTAAAACAACAAGATCGGCGCGCTGTATAAAAGACTGTAACACTTACAACATCAATTTCATCGAAAATGAACAAGCACATATAACCAAATGAATAGGTAACACATACATTTTCGTTTCAGCGGCCCATGCGACCTTTGACCTTACACATCGGAGCACAACCTGCCCCATTTGATTCATTTAAATGGCCTCCATCCACCCACCTAGCATAATAGAGAGCCGGGAGGGATGATTAGGTCTGGTCTAGGGGATGATGTTCCATATTCCGGGGATCACATCTGGTGCGCATATCCTCTTCTAAATCAGTCAGGAAGAGATGCATAATTTGCTTGAGGGTTTTGTTTACATGAATTACAGGAAACGGTTTCTTATTTTGCAGCCCAGTACTATTGTCAGGTTTCACCAACTGAACACTTTAAGTGCCTTCGAAGTTCACCTAATTTGTGACCAACTCAATTAACAGCCTCTTCCCTGGAAAGACATGCTAAGACCCATAGTTCTACAATAGACCCAGAGCAGCAAATTGTCTATATCTGTGTGACTATAAATGTGACGTGACTTTCCACACATTGAGACTCTTACATATTTTTCTAGATAAATAACATTACGTATCTCCACAGGGTTCCACNAATCTGTTGATTCCATACTGTGTCAAATGGCATAATTGTATCATTATAATACATACCCCCCAACTGTCCCGCTCGCTTTTGGGGGACTGTCCCGCTGTCCCTCCCGCCTCCCTGTTTGTCCCGCTGAGGGGACAAACTTTTTTTCAATGGGATGCCGCGAGCCGTGGCGTAAAAAGGGGTGGGGCTTAGGTGGGGAGGGGGCGGAATTGGGTGTTCCAGGGGCGGAGTCGGGTGGGCCCAGGGGCGGAGTCGGGTGGGCCCAGGGGCAGAGTCGGGTGGGTTATGTGTCCCGCGGCCCGGACCTTAAAAGTTGGGAGGTATGTATTATTCAGAATATCTTAGTTGCTTTACATAAATTGGTTTTAAAGCTTTTATCACTAAACTGCTGAATTTCAATGGAATAAAGACACATAGGAATATATTTACTAAGCGGTGAGATTGGAAAGTGGAGATGTTACCCATAGCAACCAATCAGATTCAAGCTGTCAGTTTCATTTTACACACTGGAGAATGTTAACTGGAATCTGATTGGTTGCTATGGGCAACATACCCACTTTTCAATCTCACTGCAATCTTACCGCATAGTAAATATACCCCATAGGGCCCGATTCAATGTTATTTCTCCCTTACGCGCCTTAGAGTCGTGTCATAGAGCTGCGTTATAAAAAGACGGTCATATGCTATGCCGTAATAGTGCACAACCAGCTTTTTCCCGTCTTTGCGGCACATTGAATCGGCCCCATATTGATTAAAGTATAGTGCACATTCTTACTACAGTATTTGCAAATTCTACTGTTTTACCAATGTATAATATTATTGTTTAGAGTAAGTAACTAAAGGTAACATAGTACAGAAGCATAGCCAGCGCATGCACAGTGCCATAAACCTGAAACTTCCAAGTCACAGAATTGTGTTAATGACCATGTGCCAGGACTCGGACTATTCTTTTCTATTTTCTCAATTAACTAAGCAAGGAGATTGCAGGGAGATTGAAATGTGAGGATGTTGCCCATAGCAACCAATCAGATTCAAGCTCACATTCTCCAGTATGTAAAATGAAACTGAGAGTTTAAATTTGTTTGGTTGCTATGGGTAACATCCCCACTTTTCAATCTCCCTGCATTCTCCCTGCATAGTACAGTTACGCCATAGATACCACTCTACCCTATAGAAATTACCCTAGAAACCTCTATACTATAACACATAATTGTAGAAACTGCTAAACCACACATACACTATCCACTAGATAACACAGAAAGCATCATAGAGGTCACCATACAGGCTGCAGATTGAAAAAGAACTCCTTGTGAAAAAGCTCATTTGTAATGCAATACAAAACATATGCTGTATTTTTTGCATATATTACATTATATCTCGGTGTAACAGGTGCTGCAGGTTCTGCAGTTTTACCTGGTCAAATAGAAGTTCTCCAGTGCCTGTCACACTGAGTGTAAATGTGACAGGCTGGTCAGCTCTGTGAGTGGGAAGCAGGGAGAGCACCTTTCCATCCTGGCACCTCTGCAGCGCATCCCCCACAATATAGCATGCCAGACCTGATTAGGTGGAAGTGGTATTTAAATAATACAGTAAGGGATCTATCTGTTTTACATAGGGACAGGACAGATATGTTAATGAAGGGCCCTGTTATCAGGGGCGGGCTGGCACGGGTGCCAGGGTGCCAAATGGCACCTGGGCTGGCCGCACCATTGGTGGTTCAGGGCCGCACATGGCGATCTACTGATCGCCATGTGCGGCCTTCATATACTACACACGGCAGCCCAGTCATTGGTGGCTCAGCGGGCTGCTGGCCGCTTCGGGTGCCGGGGGTCGCCTGCATTATCGAGACCCGGCAGCCGGAAGTGACGTCAGAAGCGCTCGTTCTGAACACATATATATATATATATATATATATATATATATATATATATAAATATATTTATATATATATATATATATTTTTTTTTGGGGCCACTGGGTCGGCTTGGCCCCCCGGGCCAAAATTTGCCAGCCTGCCCCTGCCTGTTATCATAAGTCCCTTGCATGTGACTTCAGAATGCTCGGAGCTACCAGCACAGCATAGGAGGAAATCTGTGGAGTGTAATTATATTAACTTGCATGTTGTGCACATACCTAAACACACATCTGTTGGAATACAGTATACACACATTTATATTTGTCCTCTCTCGTGTACCTCTTTTGTATGGGTGCTGAAACCATATGCAGATGAATAAACACAAACCATGGAGCCAATCATCACCTTTTCACTATGCACCTCGAACTACCTTGGGTGCAGTGGGTGAAGCGGAGTAAGAGTAAGCAGGCAGTTTAAACAGTGAAAAGATCTCGGTCTATGCTACACACTTATTTCTATAGATATGTTTGTATTTTTATATCCATTTCTTTTGTAGATGGTTCTGTATGCAGTTTATGTCAATCTGGAAATAATTAAGTCATCAGAGTCCTTATCTTGTCTTTTTTTCTTTTACAGACTGAGCAGATTATCACCCTAAGGGCGCTAAGACATAGCTGTCACTTTCCCAGCAGTCATGTTTTATTGTATGAGTACACACACAATATTTATGCATTTTTGTCACAATACTGGCAACTTTGGGCTCATGTTTTATTGTACCGATCAGCTAAACCATGTGGAAATCCATGGACAGTGACGTCTTAACCTTAATTTTCCATCTGTCCGGTAACAAGATTTGAAGCAGAAAGCCATGGAGAATGTTTCATTCTGGAATCCCCTCAACTTGTCCTGTGATCCCACAAGGCACGGCTGTAACTCTAAGACAAATCTCACTAACAACGAGCCATCCCCTGACTTTTACATCACTCTCTCTGTCATCTACTCAGTGATCTGTGTGGTGGGGCTAACGGGAAACACGGCTGTCATTTATGTCATTCTCAAAGCCCCCAAGATGAAAACTGTCACCAACCTCTTTATCCTGAATCTGGCAATTGCCGATGATTTGTTTACACTTGTTCTTCCTATAAACATTGCAGAGATCATACTACAATACTGGCCTTTTGAGGTTGTCCTCTGTAAAGTTATTATGTCTATAGATCTGTATAACAGCTTTTCCAGTATATTCTTCTTGACAGTAATGAGCATAGATCGTTATCTAGTGGTTATGGCTACTGTGAGATCCAAGAGGATGCCCTATCGTACTTACAGAGCAGCAAAAATCATAAGCATTCTAGTCTGGGTTTTAGTCATTGTTATTGTGCTGCCGTTCACCATTTTTGCTGGAGTTTACAAGGACAATTTGGAGTATAAAAGATGTGTACTGGATTTCCCCAAACCAGAAAAGTTATGGTTCAAGGCGAGTCGTATATATACCCTAATGTTGGGATTTGCCATCCCCGTCTCAACCATCTGTATACTATATATGGTCTTGTTATACAAACTCCGGCATATGAGATTGAATTCCAATGGAAAGGCCTTGGACAAGGCTAAGAAAAGGGTGACCATTATGGTCTTTGTTGTTGTGGCTGTTTGTCTTTTCTGCTGGACTCCTTATCATTTGGCCACCATTGTGTCCCTCACCACAGATTTGCAAGAGACCTCGTTGGTTATCGGCATTTCATACTTCTTTACAAGTCTCAGCTATGCCAACTCTTGCCTCAACCCATTCCTATATGCCTTTCTGGATGACAGCTTCAGGAAGAGCTTTCGCAAACTGGTAGAGTGCAGAGCAGCTTGAAGAATGATGTGGTTATGTTCTACTAAGTTGTCACAGTAAAGCAAAGCAATTCACTCCTGGCAATACAAAGGACAAGTCATGGCACAATTCACATTGCATATATAACCTAATGCTGGGATATTCCAGCTTTAACCATCTCTATCTTGTAATGGTCTTTTTATACAAACTGTGGAATATTAGCTTGAATTCAAATGGAAAGACCTTGAACTATTATAAGACTGACAATTGTGGACCATGGTCTTATAGAAGCATACCTTTTATGCTGGAGTTCATATCATCTGGCCTCCATTGTGTTACTTACTATGGAATTGTGACTTAATGAATATTTGCATTTCTAACATCCTATGGCTCTTGACTTTCCTAGAGGATACATTTAGGTGTCTTAAAACTGGTATTGTGGGGAGCAACTCAAAAATCAGTGTGGTCCTTTTCTGGTGGTGGTGCAGGTTCCATCAAGTCCCTGTGTGGAATTTTACTTTAATTCAACAGTAATAGGATTCTGTGCTGGTTCATATGAATGAAAATATCAATGTACTACTGAATGGAATGTCATTTCCTTCTTTCATGGATAACCTATATATGTGCTCATAGTGTATCACAACTGAAGGTTTTAAAGTCAATAAAAAATGTATGGATGTATCTGGTACTATGAGTTTGCAATCAATGTTTGAAAATCAAATCACGTTGGCCTTCCACTGCCATGTAAGATTCACTAAATGGCAGTTTCTCTCGCGTTTCTTATCATTACATTAAAAGAACTAGATCTCATACGTTCAACAGAATAAACAAAATGTTTAACAAGGGTTTGGGGTGTCTTGATATAAATAAATCACTTTTTTCATGGTGTTGGGGCTTTTTATTTTATAGCATTTGACGCAGGGGTCGAAGGGTAAGGTTTGAACAGGTTGTATTGTCATTTAGAAGTGGTGGAATGGAAACATAGAAAATAATTAAAGTGAATGGAGATTTATAGTTATTCAGTTTAATCGTAAGGCAAAGTGATGATATGTCATACACATGTATACACCCCCACTTTGAACCCCGATTTCACATAAATGGATAGGTTGCCTTACATATGCTTAAACAGGCAAGCAGTGTATGGCTGCCACATACAAAAGTATAGAATGACCTTAAAACCCATCACCATTGTATAGGGAGTAGGGGAGTAGCAACCTGCTGTCAGCTCAAAGCTATTTATTTTATTAGACTTGTGATTCTGCTGGAAGAGCTATGATGCTGCATCCAGACAAACCTTACCTTGAGCTTCCTCTGCATCCTCTTGTAAAATGGGAAAGTATAGATAATTTGGTTGGTGCTTAGCTTGTCCTCCCCGTCTCACTGCCCATGGTCTAAAATAATAAATTAGCCCCAGATTTTCTATTCTAACACTGCTTTCTGTCCAACATATTCCTACTCCTTCTCTCTCTTTCTCTCTGCCACTTTCCACAAGCTTACCAGTTTTCCCAGCTTCCATATCCTAGCTCTCCTTATGCCTCTACCCATGCTCCCGCATAAGGCATAGTTCTACCCCACTCATGCCAGGATGATCACCAAAATCCAGCCTGCGATGGGGTGGCCTGTGTAGATCACTTAAATAGTATCATCTGTGCATGTGTGCTGTGGATGTAATTCATACATTTTTCCCTTTAGTGTCCAGAAGCCTACATTAAAATCCATGCTCTGCTCTGCTTATGTACGAAGAACGTCAAGGTATGCCCCTGCCCCATCAACTTAGCTAGGATGCATACCCATGTCTACCGTGCAGGGATCAGGCATGCTAATCTGGAAACCCCAACCCCCCCCTTACATTTTGAAACATACAAAAATGAAAATTGTATGTGTAAAATGCCCTTCTCATGTGCAGATTTTACAGTAATCTACAAAGGAAACCTGAATACATTGCGGTTTATTTTAGTTAACACTACTATATAGTGACTATATAGTACTATAATAAATGCTATAATGAATATAGTATCGGAACATGACAGCCTCCACTGTGGTATGAATCAGTGGTCGAAGTGGAAATTTAGAAGTGATGGTATGGATATTCAGAAGTGGCGGTATGGAAACACAGAATATAATAGAAGTCAATGGAGATTTGTAGTATTTCAATTACGTCAGTGGCAGAAGTGCCGGTATAGCATACCCTTTGCCTAATTCAAACTTTAATACATATACATTCCCATATGTTCCTTTCTGCTAGAATCCCAGAACCATACCTCCCCGCTGTCCCGATTTCAATGGGACAGTCCATGTTTTGGGTGACTATCCCGCCCACCTACTAGTTTGTCCCGATACAGTTTGAGAGTTTTGAGGCTTTTTTAATGAAAAGTAACATTTTGCCCGATCAGCCAGGGCTTGGGCAGTGTCGGGGCAGGATGTGGCTGGTGTCGTGCAGGACTTATCTGTCCCGATCTTGGCACTGTAAATGTTGGTCTGTATGCATTACCAACCAGATATCTTTAGTCCGAGAACACTTAGAATGTAAGCTTGCACACAGGGACCCTCTTCCACTCCCATTCTGTCTGTCTGTCTGTATTCCACATTGTGCAGCGATACGGACACCTTATGGTGCCTAACCAATAACCAGTAATAAAAATCTGAATACTTATGGGCAACATCTCCACTTTTCTCTTCCCACAAACAGTAAGTCTTGCGCATGCGTGAGGGCCACATCTGTATTATCTATCCCATTTTCAGCAGCATGGAGATACATGGCAGGAAGATACATGGCAGGAAGTTGAAGCACTGCTATGTGGGAGCCAGCAATGTATGTAAATAGTACACTGAGGGCACGCTTAGCACCCACTGTACCATCCGATTCCAGACTTTAGCACTGTCCATTTATGTGTGGATGGCATAGAAGTTATAATATATAAAACTATTTCTTAGCACTTGGATGCTGCAGAAGCATCATTGTATGTCAGTATACATGAAATATGTCCCCACGTAAAAACATAGACATAGGCTTCAAATGATTTGTCAGATGAGAATAACTAGTGCTGCAGCACCACCTGCTGGCGTTATAGAGACATGAACGCACAAGTCAGGATTGTGTACTCACATGCAGCAGTACAAATAAATGATCACATTCACTTAGGGCTGGATTCAGCTTTTCACTCTCATGACTTACACTCATGAGTTACACTCTCATGGGCAAAACCATGATGAATTGCAGGGGGGTAAAATGAATGTCAGTGTTTGCATGCAGGGAGAATACTTTATTGTTACATGTTGCACACAGATACTGACCAGCGTTACTGTT
>JABWIB010000699.1:31723-42351 GCA_016617825.1 Platyplectrum ornatum | reverse complement strand
TGTATGGCTTCATATTTCTCTTCAAATGGATCGAAGAACGTCGGTCACGCAGGAAAGTCTCCACCTTACTGGACGACACGTCCGTTATCGAGGAGGAAGTGGTCAACAACATGTTCTTTGCTCACCAGGTCTGTGCTGGGGTCACTGACAATGTAGTGTCCCGATGCAGATGAGCCCTCATTAAATATGCGTCCTTCCTCGTTCACAGCTGATCCCTAATTCCTGCGCCACACATGCCCTCCTGAGCGTCCTACTCAACTGTAACGGGGTTCACCTGGGGCCGACGCTCAGCCGCATCAAGGATTTCACCAAGGGGTTCAGCCCAGAGGTAATGCACCAACAAGACCATTGTCTGTTTCATTGTAACCTGGTCATGTAAATGGATACATACTCCCTTTATTGCTACTGAGAATTGGGTCATTGGGGAATATCCATATTTACCATCATTAACTGTTAGTGTTTTGGGTCAGCTTGGCTTTTCTGATTACAATTTCCTTCTTCTCTAGAGTAAAGGTTATGCCATTGGGAACGCTCCAGAACTGGCGAAAGCCCACAACAGCCATGCCAGGTAAGAGTCCCAAACCCAGCCTAAGTCCTCTGGCATAGACATCACCTTTGTATCAAGGCATTACTAGCAGTCACAGAGATATAGATTTAGTTTTTCGCGGGTGACCACTCTACGACATCAGACAGTACTAGCTGCCTCAGCTCTGGACAGAGATGGGGATTTGTTAAATGTGTCACCTGTTCTATTTTTATCAACTTAATGTCCCTGTTTTTGGTGGATCCCACAGACCGGAACCACGTCACCTGCCTGAAAAGCAGAACGGGATCAGCGCAGTCCGCACTATGGAGGCATTTCACTTTGTTAGTTATGTTCCCATTAAAGGGCGGCTGTTTGAGCTGGATGGGCTGAAGGTCTACCCCATTGATCATGGTAATTATTATTTTGGTGTTTGACTGGTCCGGTCATGGACTAGTTGTCAGGTGTGATGGTCACACAATCTTTTCCGTAGGTCCCTGGGCGGAGGACGAAGAGTGGACAGACAAGGCGCGGCGAGTTATCATGGAGAGGATCGGACTGGCTACAGCCGGGTAAGTGACGGGAGATATTAAGAGCTGGACATAATTGAAAGGTTCTGTTAGTGACTTTGAAGTTTCTGTCACTTGTGCAGGGAACCTTATCATGACATTCGTTTCAACCTGATGGCCGTGGTCCCAGATCGAAGGCTGAAATATGAGAGCAAACTTCATATCCTGAAGATGAACAGACAGACCGTGCTGGAGGCTCTGCAGCAGGTAAGCCTTAAGACATGAAGGCCCGTTCACCTACTCCACAGCCACAAGCATCCTGCTTGTCAGATTACCATGTATGCTGGGAAAATATCCATCTTTATCTGCAGCTCATCCGTGTCACCCAGCCTGAGCTCATACAGCCGCAGAAACCCTCTGACCCTCAGTCCACCGAGGAAGCAAAGCCGAATACAGCTGCCCAAGAGACGCCCCGTGCAGCCAGTACCCAAAATAATAACAATAAAGGTACAGTCTGAAACCGTATACAGTATAATCTGTTACAGGAAAAGGTAGAAAATGATTGACCATCCAGCCCGGTCACCGACCACATAGTGAAACCATGAAGACCTAGCCCATGGGTAGACTATGTCTCTCCAGGTGTTGTCAGACTACAAATGCCAGCATGCATTAACTGCCTAGACATAGTTAATACCTGACAAAGAAGGCTGGGACTTGTAGTTTTACAACACCTGAAGAGCCACAGGTTGCCTATGCCTGACCCAGCCCATCAAGAATCTCTGGGAGATTTTATACACTATAAAACTTCCCTGTATCCTAGACGCGAATCTGAATTTACAAAATAAAGATCTGGGCATTAAGTAATAACTATCTGTGTTATTTTAAGATGGAGAAGCGTCGGGATCTGCTCCACGAGCCTCTGCAGCAAACACTTACAGTAAACTCAGCGCTCTTCCCCATAACGGAGGCACAGCCACCGCTCAAGCACCGCGGCTGCCCGCTTTCCTGGACAACCACAATTATGCCAAGTCCCCAATGCAGGTTTGTGCTTCGTCCACTTGGTGCGTTAATTTAGTGCAAGAATGTGGTGTGACTGGTGTGGTCATAGGCAACCATTGGCTAGTTTTGGAAACACACATGCAGAGAAGTAGGCATCCTGTTCCTTAATATAAACATGTTGTTACAGGAGGAAGAGGACTTGGCTGCTGGGGTTGGAAGATCGCGTGCAATCCCTCCACCCTCTCCAGACTCTGATGAAGAGGAAGAAGAGGACACTGAGAGTTCCAATAGGCCTCAGGCTCATCCTGGGTGAGTAAATGTTGTATCGTTTCCGGATTAATCTCAGATACCGGGTTTTTTTCTCACTCCTTTATTTCTTGTGCAGGTTTAAAAGGAGGAACTCAGAGTCTCTGACCCCGGCCCCAGCACCCGAGTTGCCAGCAAAAGTCTTGGCAGAAAAGCTAAAGGAAACTCAGAGAGAACTGTGCTCTCCGCTGTCTATAAAGACCGCCGCCCCAGTGGCCCCGCTATCTCAGCCATCTCCCACCCCCAGCAACGAGAGCACAGACACCGCTTCTGAAATCGGCAGCGCCTTCAATTCCCCGCTGCGTTCCCCTCTGAGATCCGCCAACCCCACGCGACCATCCAGCCCGGTGACCTCCCACCTGTCCAAGGTCTTGTTCGGAGAGGAAGACCCTCTCCTGCGCTTAGACTGTGTCCGGTACAACCGTGCGGTTCGGGAGCTGGGGCCCCTGGTTAGCACTGGCGTTCTGCATCTCAGCCGGGAGGGGCACCTTTATACGCTCAGCCGAATAGGTACGATGTGGGGATGGTGATTTACAGAACATGAGTCTTGGTTTTGTGGTGCACGAATGGCGGATAATATGTGTGTCTTTATGGAAGTTGTTACTTTATAAGCTAAAGAGTTTTTGGGGGGGTTTATTTTTAAACTTTAGATTCTGGAAAAGTTTCTCCTAAAATTAGTAAAATGGAAGAAGGACGAGAGAATCCAGAGGCGGATGGGTCTCGCAGAATTCCAGAGGCTCCAACAGGGGAGAAGTTTTCTCCGAAGGTAAGGAATAGAGTGCTGCAATTATAGAAGTTAATGTATATGATCCCAGGGTTTATACATACTACACTTTTTTTTTTTTTCCCTGACAGGAGCTTCTGGCTTTGCTGAAGTGCGTGGAAGCCGAAATCTCCACATCGGAGGCCTGTCTGAGGGAAGAGCTGGAAAAACGCAAGAAATTTAAGGTAGCGTCTTCTACTATTCAGTAGTTTTCCCTTATCTTGGAGTTATGTCTTGACAATACCCCATCCTCTCTTCCCGTTTTTAGATTGACGACCAGAGGAGGACTCATAACTATGATGAGTTTATTTGCGCGTTCATCTCCATGTTGGCCCAGGAAGGTAGGTTTCCAGGCTCTCGATGGGTAGGTGGTTTATCGGAGTTGCTTGCCTGGTCTCTATAATGCCTCCCTTCCGTAGGAATGCTGGCGAGCCTTGTGGAGCAGAACATATCCGTCAGGAGACGCCAAGGAGTCAGCATTGGACGCCTACACAAACAGAGGAAGCCAGACCGGCGCAAGCGGTCCCGTCCATACAAGGCCAAACGCCAGTAATCCCGGGAACAGAGGGAGGCACCAGCGTATGGCTTATATAGATAATATACTGGTAGAGAGGATCTTCTCCTGTTACTATTTAGTTGCTCCCATGTATATGATGTACATAACATTGTTTTTTATATTCCCTTATTGTATACATGTCACATAGGTTCTGTACTTTATCACATCATGTGACTTGCATCCCCCTTTGCCCTCCTAGATTTAGCCATTTTATTCCATATCTGAGGCCTGTATGAGGCCGGAAAACTGTTCCGTGGAATTTGTGTCACTGGTGCTGCATTGCGGGCAGGCCCCAGACTATTGACTGTAAACCATACAATGGCTGGTTCCATAAAGTCCTGAACGTCGCAGATCACAGTCACGTTAACCCTCGGAGGTCAGCCTGTAAACCTCATTTTGTGGTATAATAAACTTGAACAATAGCCTGTCTATAGCTGTGTAAACTGGAATCTGCTTTTGTGGGCGATTATTCTGAGCAGGGATTAGACTGGGGTGGTACAGATGATTTTCCATGGGGCTGGGGGTCATGGAATAATTTCTACTGAGGATCTGATCGATCTGATAAGTTATCTCTCCCTGTATGTACACAACTTTTTCCCTATGCTGAAAACAAATTCATGAAATTCTTCAATGTTTATGTGGTAGAGAACTTAGGTCGTCAGCTCTTGGGGCCAGCAGTGATGAGAATCATTCTAATATTCCCTGTAAATCACCTTCCCAAGTGCACCAATTTCAGGCGACTGTACTTTGTCATTATAAGGGGACAATCCCCTTCTTTCAATATATTTTTGTTTTGCCCTAAAGGGGTGGAGCCAGGGGTGGGGATTATTTGTCCTGTTTTCAGCAATGCTGGGAGGTATGACATCACTGTCATTTGTTGATGCTAAATAATTCTGCATTGCCATGAGTGGTCAACAGAGGCCACATCAACCCTCGTTCTGGATTATATAAATGAAAGGACTTCTGCTTTTCTAAAAATCCCAATTCAAATGATATGTCAAAATATTAAGGACAAACCACGTTCTGATCTCACAGCAAAAATGGGACAAGGGATTTCTATTAGTGCATGCCTTGAGCTATAATGATAATTATGTTAATCCTGCTTGTCTGGATTATGTGCAAAACTGCTGTAGATGATAACCATGTTTACATATTGCTGCATACTGAAATAGGTGACACGAGTTTTAAACATTTATTTAATAATTTTTTTATTTTTTAACCCCAAAAACTCATTCTTTGTACATCTTTAGTGAAATAATAATATGGGGTTTTTGTGATGAACAAACTATGAACAAAAAATAAACACCAGAAAATCAGAACGATTAACCTATTCCTACGAATGCCACTGGTTTGAGGAGAGGTCTGGGTGCTGTATTTGGCACATTATCAGGTAGCTTTGGGACCCTGATCAGTAATCCAGGGCACATATCAAGGCCACGCCGCGTTTGATCCAGTGAGATGGAGGCTTGCTGCTGGCGAGTTCCACCGCAATGACATAGTTGGTGGAGTGTCCGGTGGTGGACAGAGTTCCTACGAGGAAACAAGAATCCGTTGAATGGCTAGTGTGATTAAAGTGTTACCCATACACTGCAAAGCAAATCTACTGCGTATCCCTTACCTGCACGGGTCAGGGTCTTGTAGATAGGACACTGGTATGTTGTGGAGGTGGCTGGCTTCCGTTCTGCCACTGGGACCAGCCAGATGACGGCCATCTCTGTGTAGAGCTCTTTGGGCCTGGATTCGGACAGCTGCATGGTTGTCTTGTCCCAGCATGCACCTTCCAGATACAAGCCGTGAATGTAACTTCCCTCTGGGGGGCGCTCTTTTAGGTTTTCTGCGGTCTCTGTGAGTACCTGTAGAAGATACAGAAAGGAAACTGTGTGGACTATTATGGTTTAGAAACATAGAGATACAAACTTCTGACTGAGACACGCAAGAATATCATTTACTATTAATTAACCTCTGGTGCTTGTAGCCTCTATCTGTCATTATGATGACTCCATCTCACCTTAAAATCAAAGGCGATTGTGTCAATGGAGATGACGTGTTTCCTAGCGAAGTTCTGCAGAGTGCCTGTTAGGAATGCCTGCGGGAAAAACAATCCGCTGATCCAAAACACTGCAGGTATCCCGTCTGCGATCCACTTCTGGAGGAACTCTATTCTCTGCAGAAGATCTATTACCCAGGAGGCCAAGGGCTTCAATGACGGATAGGCCTAGAAGGAAGTAAAGTCTTAGCTTGACCTTACAGTGGGTTAGAATATATGCCCGTCTGGGATGATACAAGGCTCTGAGAGAGGGAATGGACTTGCCTTGGCCCTCCAGAGTTCTGGCACAGAATTATTATACAGACTATTGGCCATAAGCTCCAGTTGAGAGGACATGACCACTTGACCTTTCATAGCCTTCAGCAAATCACCCAGAGTTTGGGAGAGGACACCCAGGAGTCTGTTATACCTAGGGGGTCAAAGCAGTTTGTGTAACTCATAGGAACATGTACAACATTTCAGTACACAACAATATACAAAGGTGTTGTGTGATTCTTACCGTATGACTTCTTGAATCAGTACGGTGTTCATTGACTCTTGATACATGACGGGATACTTTGCCATCACTTCCTGCACAGGAATGAGCCTTGGAATCTTCTTCAGTATTCCCTCTGCGATTTCCTCCACCATCTGCGGGAAGACGTATAGTATCAGCGTCACACTTGGTAAGAGCTTTCAGGATCTTAATTGTTGGTTGTACTTGCCTCGTCGCGGCTCCCTCCGATGCTCTGTGTCCGTGGCTGCAGCGTTACGAGAGATCCCAAAAGGGCAAACGTCTCGTTCTGAGCGAAGGTGATGTTTGCATTTTCATGGAGCCCGAACAGTTCCGTCAAATCATTGAGGGGAAGTGAGCGGATGTACTGCAGATATCCCTGAGGACATGCTAAACATGTTACTATCGTGCCTACCTATTATACATTTATGGGTCACACCAAGTAACAGGCCAGAAGCTCTCCTCTCCATTTGGTACATGCACATGTTCCTACACCTACCTTTGTGGGTAAAATGAGATCCTTGAATTCCACTAGTACACAATTACTATAGACCATTACTTAATATTAATATATTATTAATATCCCTGAGATTGATGGTCGCAGAGGCTCCCATGGTAGACACTATAACCTTCCTTATTGTGGTGGGACTGTGACTTTGGGCCAGATTCAGATCTTTAGGCACTCATGACACTGGACTCATTTCTGCAGTGAGGGTCATTTATCTGTTGATTGGAAAGATGATCTTTCTGATGTGTACCCAGCATTACTCAAGAGTGGGCAAAACCATGTTGAATTGCAGGGGCGGTAAATTTAATTAGTTGGAGACAGTATTAGAGTTGAGAGATGATGTTTCCAGCCCAAGTTTAATAACAGTGTAACAGTAACGCTGGTCAGTATCTGTGTGCAACATGCAACAATTCTCCCTGCATGTACACACTGACATTCATTTTACCCCCCCCTGCAATTCATCATGGTTTTACCCTTGACTAAGTCATAAGTGCCTAAAGATCTGAATCTGGCCCAATGTGTAAACTCGGGTCTGTATGGCTCTGCCTTTTCTACTTCTAATAATAATAATGGTTTGTGTTCTAGTGCCTAACTCAGTACTTTAATAGTTTACATGCATTTACCCTATGTGCATGTTTCATTGTCTATTTGTTAATTCTGCAGCTGTAGGTGTGAATTTAGATGGTGTGCAGGCCTAGAAGTTATATATGTGTAGTTTGTTGCAGGCCTATAAGCCAATATTATGTGTAGTTTGTTGCTTTTTACTTATTTTGTTTAGATGTTTTTTTTAAATCGATAAGAACCTATTTGCTGAAAGGAAATAGGGAAATGGCAGAAGAAACAATACATATATACAGAATGGTGCATAGATAGATTTGCGTTCCTCACCTTCAGGTCGTAGGTCGGACTAATTTGAATATACACTCCAGACTCTGAGAACTTGTAGCCCTCGTCTAAAACTGAAGGTTGGTAGAAATCCTGCAGGATGCTCAGAAGACAGCGCCTGTCCCAGTCGTCAGTGACGCGGCCCCCATAATTGATCTCTCCGGCTGTGTAACGCAGGACCTGCAAACAAGATCACAACCCTCAAAAACGGAATGCGTTCCAGACACCCCTTCCTGTTATAATGTAGCCCTTTATTACCTTGCCAGGAGACCTGGGTCGAAATTTGGTAAATAGTAGGAAAAGTAGAGATGTTGCCCATAGCAATCAATCCGTTTTAAGCTCACATTCTCCAGTATGTAAAATAAAACTGAGAGCTTGAATCTGATTGGTTGCTATGAGCAATATCCCCACTTTTCCAGTCCTGCAGTTTATTACATTTAGGCCCTAGATCCTGTACCCACCTTGTAGGGGATGTCTGTATACTCGTCAAGAAACATCCGCAGCTGAGAGATGCATATCCTAAGATCGCCATCTGTGAACTCATAGGGGATGTTGAACCCCAGTGGGCCAAACTTTCTTCTTTCCAGAATGCTTCCATGAAACAGGCAGAGCGATAGCAGAAGAGCCTTGTACTCGGGAACCTGGGGGGTGAAGGTAGTTGCCAAAATTTAAAGACCGTCTCTGCAGTCTACGACATTGATGATCAAACTCGGTCCTTTGGGATGAATATTCATGCATGTTCTCTGTACTGTTTTCATTATTTGGTGACAGGTTTGGAAGCACAAAATCCACAACCACAAGAATCACAAAATTGTGCGGGTACACACCTTCCGGCTCTCATTCAATTCTCCATCGCTCAGGGTCATGTATGTGCGCTGGAGATTGGCCTTCACCCCTCGAGGAGGCTCAATGGTAAGCTTGGAGCCATTTTGTAGAATGGATACTGGAAACTGGTTACTGGGCATACTGGTCAACCATACCCTAAAATCATGGTGCACCTAAATAAAAAAAAAAAAAAGAAAACTGAATATAAGTGCACAACTGCATTATGGAATGGTCACGCTTTGCCTGGGCCAGTGCAAGTGCATACTTTATCTGGGTCAATACTCTCGATAAGTCTCTCCAATGAGGGCATCCAGCTGGGTGCAAGGTGGCAATTCTGGAAAAATACCCACTTCCCGCGTTCTATGGCGTTGCGCATCATGGCCTCGGCCCGAGGACCCTGCAAGGAGGATAAAATAAAACCTGAGGTCTCCATATCTCCACCTTAGATATTTCATTGCAGGGATATAGTGGAGGATATCTTCGTATTTCATTGCAGGGATATAGTGGAGGGGCTGTAGGATAAGATGATTACCTGTCCTTGTCCCAGTGATATAGCGTTTAGCTTCTTGGAAAACCTCATCTCCTCTGCGAACTTGTAAAGGTCCGTGGCTGGGTCAGTGCCAGGGGAAAGGATGAAAATCAAAGGGGTGACCGGGGAAGACTCGCGGTACACGGCCCCCAGATCTGCAGTCTAAATAACAATGAACACTATGATTACGCACAGCAAAGACATTGAATAATAAATACTGTTAAAGATATAGTGTATCCTTGAGCCCAGACTGCTTTAACGACCAAGGTATAGCTGATATGTGGAAAAGGATGCTGAGAGTTGTAGTTACTTGAGAACCACAGGTTGACCAGGTCTGGTGTAGTTGTTAATGGAGTGCAGTTATTTAGTTGTAACCACCCAATCGAGTTGTCTACACTCTACAAGTCGTCTCTCTCATGTTTTATTAATATTCTTCTGGATGTGTCTTAGACCTTCTTATGGGTCATTGCAAGGGGGTGGGCTGGTCATGACTCTGATGGCAGATACCTGGGGCTCGATGAAGCTCTGTCCCAGGTGCTGGCACACGTAATCTTGAATGGCGTTCGTGACTTTGTCTCCTCGCAGACACCGTAGGATTAGCATCTTCTGGAAGGAGTCTAACGTCTTGTCCAACTGGCCAGGAAGCTTCTCTCTGAGAACACACAGATCTTTAGACCTTACTCCTTGTTCTCATTAGTAGTTACATTGTGAGTTGAGCATTTTATGCATGAGATTATACAGTTCACTTACACTGTAAAATAAAAGTAGTATGTATATAAAGTCAATTTATAGAACTAATAATTCCCTAAAAAGTTTGGGGTACATTCAGAGGACCTCAGTAGACCTCTTACCGATGAGGTTCGGGGCTGTCACAGATTCTCCTGTACTCTGCAGCATGTTCGGTGATTTGTGTTTTGATATCGCTGAAGTTGCTCAGAGTGCTTAAGGCCTGGATGTCCCTCCAGGCTCGCTCCGTCAGCCACTCGGAACATGGGTTCTCAGCCAGAGGGGGCGCTGTAGCCCCAGACAGCAAAAAACGCCATTCGTCCTGTGGAGCAAACAGTGTTAGCCTGACTGGGTGTGCGGATATGGTATGTCCTAACAAAAACCATCTGGTTTTCATACTGTTTAGTGCTTCTTTATCATAGTTCCATTTAATGAAAGCTCAGATCTATCAGTTCTGTCACTCAGATGACGAACTTCTAAACTTGGGGGAGGCAGCCATTTTGTTTTCTTGTAACATTATTTATGAAGGTGGCAACTATGGGACACAAGTAAAATTGATATTTTTTGGTACAGGCTACAAAATGCCAACATAATATTTTGTATATAGCTAACCTAATGTACTACTAATAAATAAACCATTTTACAATGAATTATGTACTGGTGGTCAGTAACGTTATGGACTATGCTGTGTGATTAATGAAATTATGTACCCCACAGTTGGACTTTCTCTAATGATAATGTTGTATTTATTCATTTAGTAAATATGGTTTGTAAGTATTTTTGAGCCAAAATGCAAGAATTCATATTGGTTTGGGTATATATATATATATATATATATATATATATATATATATATATATATATATATATCAAGAAATTCCAAAGAATTCCTTAGGCCGGCTCAACACAATTTCTTACAAAACAGTTTTGTTGTTCATTAGTGGTGCAGGACTCAAATG